>LUCH01001097.1:0-23717 GCA_013368495.1 Paragonimus heterotremus
TGCCACGTTAGGGAGTTGACTTGAGGGACCCCACCTCGAGTCTCTGACTCAAAAGTCAGACATGTGAGACAACACTATACAGAGTTTTCTTGAAGGACCCCACCCGGAGCCAATGACTCAAGAGTCTGACTCACATGGCAGTGAGGGTCTTGCCCAGCCCGATGGCGTAGTGAATAAGACATTGATGTTTCATTCTGAGCATTGTTGCGTGTAGTGGATGTACTCGAAACGACATCGGGCTTTTGCGAGACATCGGGTGTTTTTCGACGGTACTGGTTAGTACGCCGGCGGTCACGATCAACCGTTGGGCGATCGGAGTGCTCTTTGTTTGAGGGTACCTCTTCTGACCCCCTTCTTCCGGATACGGAAGACAGCAGTGCCGCAACTATAAAAGTAGTTCTGCTGTATGCTCATAAGATCGTGCCTCACTACCTATGCACTCCTATGCGGTGAGGTGGAACGTGTGCTTTGCTTGATGTTTTTGGTTTTAATTCCACTTTTCTCCCTTTTGAATCGTTTTTGTTATTCTGACAACTGGAAGTACTTCGTAGCTTTTCATCGTATGTATGCTACTATGTTAGGTATTGTGCACTGGAACATTGCAGATCGGTACGAATCGAATTACAAACTACACATACACATGAGTACTTGGCACTGTGGTTGTCGTGACAATATAACTTGACGTCATTTCTTATTGTCAGAACAAAAGTTTATGCATCTGCGAATTGTAACAAATTTGTGTAGTTTGTTAACTTCCCAGAAATTGTTTGTGAAATTCGCACATGTTTGCATCCTTACATGTCTACCGTACCTTTCACTGATTGCTTTTACAAGCCGTGGAAACGATTTGATTGTTTTATTTAGATCAGTTAGCTTTCTGAATTTAGCGGTTTTTCACCTTTCATGCTTGTATGATCACATTGTGTCATGTCATTCGGCTGCTTCTATGCTGTTTTTCATACTTTGCAGTTTAGTTGTATCACATTCCTATACTAAGTGTTCCATTAGTACACTCTACTCTCGCATTTGAACGCACACCGATTTACTCATCCCATGTCCTGCCTCTTTTTTAACTAGTCTTCGTCCCGGTTTCGGCAAGGGACAGTTATTCTTGGAGAGAAATTTCCATCTATTTTACTAAAGCTGCACATGTGATAGTGTTAGTTTTTATCGTTTGAATAAACTCAGTCAATAGTTGACTGGCCTGATTTGATCTTGAAATGAGGTTTATACCATGACGCCACGTGCCATCATAAAAGTGAACTTGATCACGGTAGCTCTCGACAATATCTATCTGTTCTGCGGTTCCGTTGTTGTTGTCCTGGTGCATGCGAAATCTTCGTTAGCGTATGGTTGTCAACGTCATCGTAACTACCGATTCCACATTCACAGACGGGCACTCTACAACACGACGTGCTGTTTTATCCTTCAGTGCTCTCTTACCGATGTGCACACTTGTTCATCACGGTAGGATTAGCAAATATACGAAAACTGTAACTTTGTTTGTTTCTCATTCCATTCTCCCCGACTGTGTTGTTTGAAGGTTGGCCTTCCTGTTTGGTTTCTACCTTTCGGTAAACGTTAGCTGTCACCTTTCGGTTAGTTGAGACTGATTATCATTCCCGAGCTTTTTACTTCCGTCCCGTTTACTCCCTCGACGTGTTCTCACCCCTGTATTTAATGTAATCCGATAGATAATGCATTTGGGGTATGTGACAGCTCGGTGGTGTAGGAGGGTACTCCCGGTGACTTATCTGTTCCTGATGAACGTGAAATGAATTGACCATTAATCGCCAACTATGTGGTGTGTTTGTGAGCGTGTGTGTGTGTCGTTGAATGCGCTGACGGGCGACCAGTCTCATCGAGGTCTTGCGTACACAAACCTCACAATAACAACTGCGCACATAACGAGGGCGACGTACTTAAACCATTTAATGAGTAGGTGATTCACAACGCAGACTGTTCGTTAGGAAACCATAGACTGGTATTTGCGCATACATTTTGTTGGTTGACAGACAGTTCTCTTGTGTCCGGCACGTGACCGCTGTGTATGCATCTGCCATACAAGTTGGTTGGCGTCCATCGCCTGTGATGTCTGTTGTAGACGTACACAGCTTTCTGCTCTGATTAATCTCTCTATCCCTGTTGTAGTAGTGCGATTTATGTACATCTCGTTTGTTTTGTTTCTATTCCGCTGTTCTCGAAGGGCAAGCTCGAATGTTGTGCGCTTTAGCAAAATTCACAGACCAGCAAACTAATGCGCGCTACCCATCTTGATTAGCAAAACCAAAAGCAATTAAGCGACATATTCATTTTGATTGCCTATTATTTTGTTCTCTCAGGTCAGTCTTTACCGGAGTGGTAAACGTAAGAAGGCCTTGAAACGATTGGTACGTTTACTGACAGACCACCCAAGAAAATACGGAGGAGATAGATTCAATCCGTTTGTGGCCGAACAAGTATTCGCACGCTTGCTCGGTGAGAAGAACGCAGACACTTGACGAGCTACTTCACAGATGTTTTGCTGCACAGATGTCTTTTGAGTCTGGAAATTGTTTTTTGTATGTGTTACTTTTAAATTAGTAAGACTCAGAAACATCGTTTGTCCATATGGTTCACCTGTAAAGTGTGTAACTTCATTTAACTTCTGTTGAATTGAATAGCATTTTTTGTTGTATCAGTGTTTTAATGAAAATGATGTAAATTGGTTTGGCCATACAATCATGATCACACGATATGGTTTGTTAGGTTGACATGCAAAGTAGCTATTCTGCCATTCGTAGTTGAAGACGGAAAACGGCAGACTGATGTTGTGCGGTGTATAATCCACACAGGATCGTTTGATCAAATAGCGCCTGTTGGTCATTTTCCGTATACTCGTGACTTTAGCAAACACGACTTCTTTGGACTTAGGCTCGTCCTCTACACTTGTGTCATTGTTGTCGTCTATCAGTTAAAACTATAAATCCCGGGAAGTAGAATAGAATGATTGTTTCAACTTTTTAGGTTCAAAGTAGGCTTTACATAGCAAACCTTGATAAGGATTGACATATCACTGTAAGTAGTCCGGTGCGGGTTGATTTACTTATCGTCATACTCGAAATACATTTCGCAGACCAAGTGGGCCTCTTGTTAATCCATAAATTTGTTTAGGACATTGTATTACTCCCGGGTGGTAAGATCGAGGCACACGCTCTGCTTGACTATACAAACTGTTTGCATTCATACATACGGCATACATTAGAAAATGCAATTAATGTCTGTTGTTGTTAAACATCAACGCGGATAGAGAGTGATTTAATCGGCTTGCTGTCGAGGGAATGCGCGGACATTTAGCAAACAACATTTTCTTGACCTGGTTCAGCTTACAAGGAACCACGTGACTGAAATTACGTCATTTCAACGTGTTGAGCGGGTTTGCACGGGTGACATTTAGGAATACAAATAACGCCAACCAGAGTAGTTTTTATTCGTATAGAACAGGTAACAGACTGACATTGTGGATTTTGTTCGGACCGATTTTGTCGCACCTTTATTCGTGATTAGTGCAGATAAACTAATGATGTAAAGCATTAAACCAGAAAACAGTTACAAAGGTAGAAAATTAAAAATAGTTTGGTGGTTACCACGGCATCAGCATCGCAATAGACAGTTCTTTTTGTAAAAGGGTGTTTTGATTAACATTCTGTTTTCGGTCATTCATCATCGGGCCAATTACATAACACTTCGTATCATCGTGGTTGTCAAACGAGTGGAATCAAAGGCAATTAGTCACATAATTATGTCACACGGTTGTGAATTGGAGGGCAATTAGGTGACAAAACTGACCTCCGGAGATGTCGAGTCGGTAAGGCTAGGCCATGGTAACCGTAGGGCCTGTACACATTTCGTCTTAGCTCATAACTGTGGATTGCGCAACCGAATTCCGATCGTTTACGCGATGGCCAGAATACAAAATATAACTCCTCTAGATTGATGACTTGGCATGCGGTAAATAGGCTGGGAAGCTACTTCCAGCGAGATTTGGTACCCTGTGTCAAAAAGGTACTCCAAAAGTGCACCCGAAATCGATTGCACATCGCTCTTAGTCAGCCATGTGGAGTGGTGCTAATGTATCCTCTGAGAAAGACACCTGGCAGTGCGAACGACATAGCCTGCTTCACAGGAGCATGTGAAATAGTAAACAGAATGAGGTCACACATTTAGGTAACGTATCTTTGAGCTGGGCGTGGACTACCGGGTCGGATCTGAACGAGGTTCGCGACTGTGCCGCACTGTTGGTCTTTGCAATTGCGTGACTTATTTTACGAGTCACCAGTTCAGCCGACGTCTCGCCTTTGTAGTCTAGCGCCATGTAAACCAACTCCTTTCCCGCAGATGGGGGTTTAAATTTCGGTCCTGTCAGTTCCATATGACTATCCAAGAAGTTTACAGGATAGATGTTCTCTACGAATGTCCGCTGTAAAAACACCATTTCCGCATCATCAATACATTTCCTTATAGCTCTGTATGTTAGACTACAGACTTTCTGTTTCAGAGGTACGTAACTGAAGAAGTGAGTATACTGTCCGTTTCAAGTCTCCTTCTTGCGAGTACCCCTCTCAACTGAACCGTCTGCACGACGATTCAGTGTTACATCCAGGAAGGATATTCGTCCATCCTTCTCGGTCTCAGGTGTATAGTTGAGATAAGGGTGTGCTGTGTTCGCCTCAGCAAGTAGGCTACCCAGATCCACAATTTTGTCAACTACACAGATGATATCGTCCACGTTCCTCTTGTAGAAAGTGCTAGTATCGATAAACCCACGAAGGGGCACAAATCTCACTGGAAGTAGCTTCCCAGCCTATTTACCGCATGCCAAGTCATCAATCTAGAGGAGTTATATTTTGTATTCTGGCCATCGCGTAAACGATCGGAATTCGGTTGCGCAATCCACAGTTGTGAGCTAAGACGAAATGTGTACAGGCCCTACGGTTACCATGGCCTAGCCTTACCGACTCGACATCTCCGGAGGTCAGTTTTGTCACCTAATTGCCCTCCAATTCACAACCGTGTGACATAATTATGTGACTAATTGCTTTTGATTTTACTCGTTTGACAACCATGATGATATGAAATGTTATGTAATTGGCCCGATGATTAATAACCGAAAATAGAATGTTCACCGAAACATCGTTTTACTTCTATTGAACAGGTGGGGTTATTCGAATCGTTAAAACAGACTTATTTTTCCGATATGTTTAATCTCGTGTTGCATCACCAGCTAATGCTGGGCCGTCGTCGACGGTGGGTCTTGGTGTTTGCTGTCACTTTATTGCGTAGCTGTTTCCCGAACCGAATTTGATATGTGCTCGGTAACGCTGGTTTCAAGCTTGCACTGGGTTCTACCAACATGAAATGTTTTACACCCACAGTTTTATCCATGGATTATGTTTAGTCGGATGAACTGAAACTTCAGACTAATCGTTAGGTACGTTTTGAAAGTGGCACATAAAATGGGGATGTTGGGCGCATATTTTCACTGGATTTGACGGCTCAAATGATGAACATCAACTCGAGTGGACTTTGCCGGACAACGGTTATCCGAACGGGTAACATGCAAAATAATCCGCATCCCACATTTCGTCAGTAAACGATAGGCTTATAACTACTTTTCATCGAGGACGACGTCCGTCGATTAATTGAACAGTTTTTAAGGTCAGCAGGCGTCCGCAGTTTTGTTCCTGCGAATCCAGTTGTTGAATACAATAATTTGCATCTTTGTGCACACGGTCAAGAAATCGGCCGATTTACTGTTGACTATTTACATTGTTGCTGTCTCTTAGACGGTGAGTCTGTCCGTTGCACTTATGTGCAGTTTGATCACACCGGTGTGCAAGCCTCACTTTACACCAGTGAGGGGCTACTTCTTCATCAATCGACGTGTATACGCAAGCCTAGCTACAGATACATCGTCGAAGCATGTTAAGCACATCTGCGTTAGCCTGCACCACTTATGATTTTGTAATCTGTTCATTTGCCAACTGGTAGGGTTTTGTACGAGCCCTCGAACTTATTGCTTTTCGTCTGAGTTTCCCATTTGGCAACCGATATAATTCCACTGGCAAAATTACCCGCTTGTACTCCATAGACTAACCGTAGCGCATGAGTAACATATCTACTAAGTTCAATTTTAGTTTCGCCCCCACCGTTACTGCATCTCCTCCAGATGCATGAACATGCTGCCGTCGTCCTTTCAACTACTGGAGGGGCTATAAATTTCTTTGATAGAAATCCACTTTGTGACTGTTTATAATGGAAAGGTGTGTTGGAGAATTATGTCAAACTCCTGAAAGGAATTTACTATCAAACCTCACACTAGGTTTGCGCTTATGGTGGATTATTGCTGACATTCACCATCTGGAGCGAACTGCGCCAGGGTCAACCTGTTTCCGTTTATCTCTTCAACTTTGCACTAGACAGTATCGTGGATTGCGTCGTCACTTACTATGAATAGGCAGACGTGCAATTGCAACCAAATACTGAACCTCAAGGTATAGAGTACGCAACGCACATTGTTGTGTAACCTGTAAGCTTTTACACAGACCTTTGAACGTCCTAGTTAGATCCACGGAGTCACTTCATCGGTTTGTTATGATCTGTACATCCTCAAAATGCAAAACCTGCTCGCAGCTTTGTTAGTAGACTGTTGAAAGTATTCAAGAGGTCCATGTATTTTGGTTGCTGAATCATTGCCGGTAAGTTCACTGATGCGATCACAAAGTTCATTCCGAATGCTCAGTTTGACAACGCGGGTTTGCAGCGCCATCATGGCTGTATTCTTTCTGCCTGTTTTCGACCATAGATATCCCCTAGAACATCTGCAACATGTGTAAGAAACACCGTTCTAGTGAAGATTCGTCTGTTTTCGGGGGTTGCAGAGCAGACTGTGTCGTTTACAGTATAAGTAGTCACTCGCTTTGTTGACCTGGGCACCGTTCACGGCTGCCGAACCAACCGCTTGTCACGTCGCACCTTGTTTTTGAATCACAGGTTAAGCTGAAGGTGGCAGCCTGGTGATTGGCATATGATTTGACCGCGAGGTTTGAAAGCGATGACGTTGAGGCTTGCTTCAGTTGGTCATTCTTGGTTTTTCAACTGAGGACGATGAGCATCTTTCCGTAAGGATGATGTCTAATGTGGCGAACTGTGAGATGCGCGAGCGCTGGTGTTACGAATCTTTCTGTTCATTGACCCAATATCCCTTGTTTTCCACCTATATTTTCTCCTACAGAAATCAATATTTTTTTCATTTGTTTTGACACGTCTTTCTGTTTATGAAGCTTTCCGTGTGATTTACATATGCTCCATGGACTGCTGTTTTCACAGCAGATTGTGTCATACAACGACTTTGTGTTAAAAGATATTAGAATTTGTAATATCACTGACTTACCCTAAGGAATGGAGTTAGCTGTTGTGGTGTGCATGACATCTGGGCTTCCTCCATCAACATATGATATGCCTACGTTCGACTGTTATCTTTTACTCGATAAGTTTACATCTATTCTGTACGCAAGCGATTAATTACCCATGCTCTTTGATAAACTCTTCAGAACTATTAACACTGATCGTCATGCGTTGTATTCAGTGTAAATCATTGGTGTTTGAAAAACGATTGTGCTGTCGTCCAATTTAAATACAATTTTCGATAGGTGAATCACCTGATGCAAACATGGCCACCTCATTGGAAGCGGCCGCCAAAGGCGCTGCTCGTCTCTTTCGTTTTAGAGAACCTTTCCAAAAATGAACAATCGCTAGATGTCTCGTAACGTCCACTTATTTGGTCACGCCTCGGAGCAATGTTAAAAATCCAGTCATTGAGCTACTATGTTCCAAAGTCAATCGCGCACGGTCGGCTACGTTTTAGTAGTCAGTTATAGGTACACTCCTCCCGCAGTGATTAACTTTAGTCTCGGTCTATCAGAATGCTCACGTTGGATAAGTCTGGACACGTGATCGCGGAGTTTCCACTACTTTCACGAACCTCAGTAAGGCATTAAGTGTCACACATGAACTTCACAGTATTCTACGTTGATGAGTCAGCGATTGAATGGAACTTGCTAGTGGATCAAACGATCGCCACTTGGATCAAACCCTAAGGTCGAACAGATTTCCCCACAACTAATCTCATGAAGGCAACGCTGTGATTTGGGAAATGTAGATTTTTGCTGCTTCTGAAGAATATCTGGCAGAAGCTAAGTTGCTTTACGAACATTCGTGTGTGTCGAAGTTTGCTCTAGTAACACCAGTCATTCCATGATCATTCGGGACTGTAGGATTTGGTTCTTTTATATCTTCTCACCTTTGCTATCCGCTCTACGTATGTGTGCACTCAACCTTGTCAGCAACACAATGGTAATTGTGGAACTATTTCTTTCGTCTGCGTTCTGATAAGATGAACATTATCAATTTGATTCCACTACTTTTGACGTGTTTTATTTACTTCCAACTGAATCGAGCGCGCATCTTATCCATTTGAACGCTTACACTTGATTACATTGTTCTCTTAGTCAGTTTGACTGAACAGTCTGTGTTAGATTTTATTTTTATATCTCGATGCGGTAACACTTTTACTCAACTTTAGCACTGGCTTGGTAAACTATTGTAATGAATTATCTCCTGGGTTTAGAATGTTTCACTCAGTATTACCACTACCCTGGGACTATTTGTCCTTCCCTATACCTTCCGTGGTCATGCAAACCGTGAATGCTATTTTGGATTACAACTAAATTCTCTTCTTGCTTCTACGTTTCACTGTTACCTGCGTGCGTATATTTTGCACGTTGCAACATTTTCTGAAAGTTGTCACATTTTCTAACCTCCCCATAGTAGTCGAGCACCATCTGGCGTCGCTGGTTTCTGTCAGTTCGATTGGAGCCATATCAAACTTTCTGTCAACTTTCATGCAACTTGACATTATCTAGCACATACACATGACCCAACCAATTGTGCGCACGTGGTACTGTTAGCCGTGTTAGTGCCCAAGTCGAAAAACCTGTTTAAATCGAGTAAAACGAGACACCCCACAAGTTGTAATTACCACAGATAGTAGCTCAATCTCTGCCCAATTTTGAGGGGTTTTTCAGTGGTTTTACGGGATTTATGGCTGGGAAATCGGCTTCTGTTCCTCATTAAAAAGGCTGCGGATAACCTATGCAGGAGGCGATCCACGGTGATGCTGTGGCGTTTACACTATCTGCTCCCCGGACCCAGCAAGCTTGTCTAGACGCCACATTGCCTACGCTCCAGAATCGTACATAGTTCTCTTTGGAAGCTGAGCATCTGCGGCTTTTCGAAACTTGAGCCCAGATCACCGGATTGGTCAACGTACAAGGTCAAAGACAAGGTCACGCCGCCCAAGTGGTTATTCAGACTAGCTTTTTCTCAGGTTATGTTCTAGAACCTGGACGTTTTGTACCGTTTCATCAAGTTTTATCCGTCCTAACTGCAACCTGCACGTTAATTACGGATAAGCTGCACTGATATCCATCAACCGTAATTTTATGTGTGGTCTTGAGTCAGCCATGCGATTACGTAGTTCGTAGTTTCTATATGGAATTTCAAGCGATAATGATTTACTTGCCGCTCGTCCACGGTGGCTCGAATAGTTAGGTGCACAAAAGCCAGCTAGCCAATGCCATTCTCATGGCTTTCAACAGTGCATTCGACGGAATTCTTCCGAACCAATACCGGATGGTGCCTATGTACACAAATGATGAATGCATATTTGTATTACTGTCAGATTATGTTAAAGCTTTGTTGCGAATACTAACGATCGGTACAGGGTTTGTTGAAGTACTTCTATGGGTTCCAAACTGGGCTCACTTCTGATGATTGTATTTCAGCTATAAACGTTTTAGCGCCTGCTGTTACCCTTAATGAACGACAAAATTATGCTGCATAGTGGTTGGTGACATCGAGAGTTCATCTCAGAAGTTTGCTTTGCATTGACATGCTTAACAGTTCAGCAAGTGTTCAAGTGTGCCTCCATCTGTTTTATGTCCCGTACAGGTAGGTGGTAAGGTCTTTTTTTTTATAAGTTGCATATTGCTCACAGTTGGTCGAAACTGTCGCATTCCCTTAAACTTTTCAGCCAACCTGTTTCGGAAATAAGCTCTGCACTCGAATTTTGCACCTGTTGAAGCTGGTTAATAGCGCTTGTTTTTCCATGACCGAGATTACAACTTTGGCCACGCACCGCACACATGCAAATGTGACTGACCATTTGCATGTGACAATCTAATCGTGCTTAATGTGAGGTCAATAGCGCAATAGTAAAAACGGCCGGCTTATTAAAGCGTGACCGCAGTTCTCATCCTGGTCATGGCGAGGATATGCGCTACTGACAGGGTCTAACAAGAGCGAAACTGGGTTCTAGTACTTTTTTTTCAACAGTAGCTAATTGGAATGTTTGTTGGGACGCGGCAGCTACAATCAGATGAAAGTGATGCTCACTTTTCAACGATAGGCCCACAAACTATTAGAATGTTTCTGTGAAGGACAAAAGACCATTTTCATGATTTTTCTGTTAACCTTACACTTTTTGTTAGACTTAATTTAGTCAGTCTTTCTATTCCACAGACTGATATACTATATGTCACTGAGAGAAGACCGATTAGACGTATTCAACCATTCCATAATTTGTTTATCACGAAAGCTTGCCTTTTATTATCATTCAAACAGCTCAAGCGGCTACTCAGAAACGCTTTAGTGCCTTACATTCAGTGATGTGCTTGTTCCCACTTGATAACTGGTTCTGAACTCTAGTTTCTTCAGATCGCATTAAATAATAGAAACACTTCATTTCATGCTTCAATCCGAGACATTCTACGAAAACTATATCCTTCTTGTCGTGGACGAAAGTAATCGCGATAGTAACAGATTTATATTTATCACGATCCGTAAGTTATTCATTTTTCACCGTAAATGATTAGTGTCTGTTTGTTACTTGAAAGGTTTTTCAAAAACATGCTGCCCGTGTTTCTACGACAAGATTGACGGTTATCAACTACCACCCAATCAATAATTTTGTTCCACGTGAATCGTCCCCATCACTGATCTTTCAAAACCTAAACCATTCACTGAGTTCTCTTTTCTTTCCAAGCCGTTCAATGCAGATTTATTTGTACATGCGTGGTCTCATCTTCCATTATGTGGATTTCCTACTGAAAACACTTTTGTGGCAAGTGCTCTGGTTGAATCTACCTTTCGCATGACAGTTTTCAAAACAGTGGCTAATGGTGTTGGATAATAGGTCACTAATCCACGTGAGCTGTTTCATCCTACTGATATAAATTATGTTAACAATCAAAGCAACTTCTCTGACCGGCCGAAAGCAGCCACCGCTCGTTGCCAATCGCAGTACTGTAGGTCATACAATCGGGAATGTGGCAATGTATCTGACTGGGGTGTTAACAACAGGTATGATTGGCTTTCACAACACAAGCAGTCAGGCCACATGGAATTGCCTATCAATAAACCAGTGTGGCCCGCTCAGACTGTCAAGGTCTGTTCAGGTGAAAGTGATGATGTTTTCAGTAGGTGTACGCAAACTCACCAAACTCAATGCAGATGAACTTGTTGGGCACCAGACAAACTTCAGATTTCAGTGCAGCTGTGTGCGCAACCTTACTGAGAGTGGCCGATAGTCTAACTTGGTTGTCTAATAGTATGTTTTTGGCGGATGATAAACGTGACCAACAGACAATCAGGTGCAATTGAATTGTGTTCACGTCACCCAAGAATATTGAGGTGCGGAAGATAAGCAGCTTGTACGAATTTCTTTCGGGCACAGACTGGAGCCGTGAAGTCTGTTGCTAGTTCCCTCTATTGCCGATACCAGTCACACCCTGATAGATTCAGATCTGAAACAGTATACTTCATGGATGCTGCTGAAGCATCATTCATCTCATGAATTGACTGTGTATTTTGTACGAATGCGGCTCGTAGAAACTCTAAGTTTCCATGACTAAAATTAAGGTATAGAAAGTTTCCTCTCTCTAGGCAAAGGTCAAGCCAGACTACGGTCAGTAATCAGATCTGGTGTGTAGTCCCTGAGTTATCCCAAATTACTATAGAAGATCCACACTACCCGTGTTCTGTCGAGGATAATGGTCACCTTCTCGTGTACATAGTTCAAAAAATCTGTACAACTGCATCCACGTTATACAGTTTACCCCGACTTTTAGGTTGTATCCTTTTCCAAATAGCACGTGCATTCTTCGGAGCTATGTATGGTGAATGGCTCTTGTATGATTCACGAGCGAGAGATTCAAGCACGAATGAGAGTTGTTCAACTAATTTTTGTGGAGCACATCTGAATTAGACCGTATATACATCAATATTTGAGAATCAGTAATTATTTATACTTTGTGCCTGGGAAAAGCCCTACATAAAACAGAACGAGTCAAGATGCCCATGGGAATTTGCCGTTTTGTTTATTTAAGGCAATTTCGCTCTCTCTCATGCGACCCCATCGGTTGGCTTAACCCCCGTTATTTATACACTCAAGGGAATATGACATGGCGCTGCTAAATGTTACCTCACCCCTTGCGTATTATTTTGTGAAAGCAATATGGGGGCAAGAATGGAGAAACAGTCGTCGAAATGTTACTGTCGGTTTTTCCTGCTCTTAGTCGGAAAATTCATCCCTTGCAAGCGCTTGTATGTTAGCTGTGGATTCGACTATGTGCTCATACACCGTTACCGAAAACCACCTCGGAATTGTTTGCTTGTGATTGATGATGAATGATTGATCGCACGCTTCAGGCACATATGGACTATATGTAACTTGTTGCTTGTGATGGTGTTACCGTTGCTGCCATTAATAATTTGACCGATCAGCCGGTGAGTCTCGACATCATCTTCTGAAATTTAACACAAAAAGTACAAACTTGTCAATCTGAAATGAACTGAATGTATCTAACATAATTTCAGGGTTTCAAGAGTTACTATGAAGTCTACTTATTTTCAATTTTACCATCCGTTAGCCATCACGCACTTGGTCCTTCTACGTATTTGCTAACAACCACCTTAACTCACCCCCTTTTGGTCTTTATAATGTTCTTATTCCATCGACGGTGTTACCTCTGTACAATGGTATTTAGGCCAGACTCGTATAATGCAGAAAAACTCATATTGATTCGTCGTTATTTTAAGTCATATTTCGTTCGTTGCATTTCCACTGGTCATTTTATAGTGTGTGGTAGTGCTTGCAAATTACCAAAATATATGTCAGATTACACCTTAAAACTTTTGCGTGTAATGCCATAGCGAATAAATACGACATAAACTTACAAACAATTCAATGAAAGCAACACACTCATATGTCCGGAAAATTAACAAGGTGAATTCCTTTCGGTTCGATAACAGTTGCTCTTCTCTTGTTTTGGCAGCAAAACTCATGTTAGTAATGCAGTTTAATCTGTTTTGTCATTAAGTTCCGTTCTTTCTGTATGTGACGGTAGCATATTACTATGGTCAGTTAACTACGTGCTGAATATATCGTTTTGTTTAATCTTTTTAGTTGGTCTTATTCATGTACGATCTGTCCAGATGTCATGAAGTGGACCCTAACATGGAAACCTAAGATTGAAAACCCAATCGTCTTGGTTGACTTACTGTGCATAGTCTACCAAGAAACAAAATTCACTATTGCTGTTGTGCGATCATCAAACATTTTATATGACATTTTTTTATTCAGTGTATACTTTCGGCACTTAAGCTGTGATTGTTCAACACATAACAGTCGGTTTATATCTCCTGTTTGCACAGCGGAAAGCAGACTTATTATGAAAATCAGTTGTTAACCAAACAGGCTTACCTGTCATTGATAACAGACTGAAGTGACAGTAGCTTTTGTTTGGGTCACTGGTATTATATGTCATTGTTCGGATTTCACACATCACATGTTTGAGTACGCATTTCAGTGGGACTACTAATGCTGAAAGTCTACTGAATAAAGCTGCTTGGAAAATGCTGGTTTTAGAAGAAGTGAATTTTGCCAGAGATAGATACATGGTTTGTACAAAATACACTCACAGTCGACTCTGACAATGACGCAAAGATCGGTATCAGGCCAGTTATTTTTGCACACTATGGCCGCTAGTTTATTGTGGTGTGAGGTGGCTCGTATGAGCTGCTGAACTTAGAGTGATTTTGTGCATTTTTGCTCACAGAACGCTTGCAAATAAGCCAGTTAGACAAAACTGGACTTTGGAAATCCCGCATATGCTTGCAAAGTAGTTTTGGCGTCTCTCTTTGAACGGATATGGGTCATTGGTCTGAGCTGTGTCACATCATCAAGTGCACTAAAATCATTGACTGTCTCCGTCACATCAGGTTGCTCGGATTCTCCGATGGGTTGGAAGTCCGCCTGTTTCTGACCGGTCTCAACTGCACCTTCATACGGTTCTCTGCCTTCCAGATGCACTGGTTGCCCTGCATTAGAACGTTGCGTATAGTAGAATCGCGAAAGCTCAACATTATTTGGTCGCTTTCCACCATGTCTGCCGGCAAACTGATGGGCTTCTGCTGCGGTCCAACACTCCAAGGCTTGATATTCACCTGAAGAACAATGCACACGTGGTGAACATTAGTTGAAGCCAATACAGTTAGACTTAAGCACTTTGCTTCACGCTGTTTAAGTTTAAATAGTATATAATTTCAGTTTCGCGATTGTGACATCAGTGAGGTTTGTGCGAATTTTATGTTTGGATTTAAGTGGTGCTGTAAAATCAAAGCTAACACCTGGAGTCGGCTGACTGATCGTTGGTAGGTTTTCGAGCAGGCTGTCATCAGCTGTTACTTGTCTTGTCTATGAACTGCATTACCGCCCGGTTTTTCGGTACCATGGTTAACCACATGAACTCTCACCTTAGTAAAGTTGGGTAACTTAGAAATATCAGTTTCCCATTTCAAATACATATTTGGACAAAGCAGTAAGAAGACGGACAGTGGTAGATGCTAGCATTTCGTATCGCTTCTTCAGTGCCAAATAACAATAACCAGGAACATATATATGACACTATCGGGGTGAGGGTGAAGAAATGAAATAGTGTCATATATATGTTCCTGGTTATTGCTGTTTGGTACTGAAGAGGCAATACGAAATGCTAGCATCTACCAATGTCAGTCTTCTTACTGATTTGTTCAAATTTATGAAGGGAACCAACTGTTTCAAATATATATGCCGAACTACTATACTCACTCCTTACAGTGTTTAGATCCTCATCCAAATTATTGAGTCGATTGACATCCTCACCATTAGAAATTCACTGGAATACGGCCTAGGTAAGATCGTTACGAATAGCATGAACAGCAGTGCACAAGAATAGGTAAGAATACGAGTTAGAAACGTCAAGTTGATAATTTTCCACTCGTCACTCAACACAGTGCGACAACTCACCAATCAGTCTTGTTATTCGGCCCCCTTCATTGCAAACTGCGCTCTGTGTTTAAAATAATAAGTGCCTTCTAACTCACCTATAACCAACTCGTAAACATGATATGAATACAGTGACATAGTCTTCATGATCTTCACGCAAGCGCGGTCCATTAATGACTTCCTAGAAATCGAAAAACATTTTGTCCAAATAGAAGAAAACAATATGTCAGTGTGTTTGGTGAGACTTAACAGAATTTCGTTCGTAAAACCTACAACTTACTGCACAAAATCAGGGAGACTTTTTCCGTTTTCAAGGGCTGTAACTTTTCGGATCCGATTATTGTTGGATACTTCTGGTCTGTGCCGCTAACGTTATGCACGACGAGCGAGTAACTTTAGGCGAATCTCGGAGTTTCCACTCTCGATGTCCACAGGAATGACGCCGACTCTCTCAAGCAATCCATTCATACTTGCACGTACGGTAATGTTTCACGTCGCCTGATTGTTTGTATTGAACATGGTGCAGAATGCAACAGTCAACTCTCGATGTACTGTTGAAGACGACTTACATACTACCACGTATAGACGCCGTGGTTGATCAGCCCTTCCAAAACTCATTCATTCATCCGTTGGCTACTAATGAGTGAGTGAATTGAAGATGATCGTCACATACGTTTTGATGCAGCCTTCACTTTCTTGTAGGCTTTCCAGACATCTGTCAGAAAGAAGCGCCATACTCGAGCTTCGATCCCGTGAAGGCTCGTCAGTATTACATATGCTTGCCGCGGCCGAGGTTAGAACTCTGGTCACACCTTCATATGGCAACCTTGTTGACAATCACTGTGTCTCCTATCGAAATAATTGGGCAGCCTGACCACTACTCACAAGTAAAAGTGGTTGAGCGTTCGGATATAATATTTCGGTCGAGCCTAATTTGGGATTAATGGCGCAGTGATAAACAAGGTTGCCTCCTGAAAGCGTGGCCGGTGTCCTACTTCCTGTGTTTGTTCACATTCATAGATCACACTGTCTATTTTCTTCAACAGGTGGATTTTGCCATCAGTGGCCTTAGGATGTCGATAAATTCCCTGACTGGTATCTTTTTTGTCTTAGAAGTGTGATTGAAATTTTCCTGTGAAGTTTCGTTCAACAAGTATTTTTAGTCTGTTCGCATACAAAACAAACATTAACCATTTCAGTAGCGAGTCAGCAGTAGTGGGTTTCGGTTGACTATAAATTGAATATCACTCAATGCCGATTGCAGCTTCTACACTACCATTGCTTTCAAGTTCTTTGGAACCCTGAACAACGGTCGGGTTATTGACTGACTTTTTGTATCGATTACCATATAGTCCTTTTTTCGTCAAAATACATTCAACCCACGTATTTTCTATCCACTGTGTTTCTACAGCGCTTGCTGATTTCTTTGTTCCGGATTATAACGTATGATCACTTGGTGTGATTCTTTCTTCATTCGAGCGTCCATTTCATTATAGCGCATATCAACATATGTGTTGCGATTTGTGTGAACTGAAAATCCAGCTAAACAATACAAGTATAAAGTTTGTCTAACTCTATACGTACAAATCTGACGTTAAGAAAAAACGACATAATTATAGCGTGGTCACATACAAACGTCAGTTCATAAGTCGACGTGCACTTTGAACAGCACACTGTGGAACGCATCACCTGAAACGGATAAGATGATGAATGGTAATTAGGGAGTTGATGTTGTGAATAGACGTCACACATAAAGCACAGTTGGTATAAGTACCTCGCCTTAATGCTAATTAGTAACCCTACAGTAGTCACGTTTGTTGGGCGGTGAAGATACCACAGGAGCACAGCATAAAAGACATCGTTCAACCGTTCTCTTCAAATTGGTCATATCCTACCTAAATCAGCCCTGAAGTGTACATGGGCGTTCGATTTGCATCTTCGTATTTTATGTACATAACTATGGATTATTTCAATGTACCAGTCAAGTAGTCACAGGAAAATCACATAACCTGTGAGGATACTATGGTCCATGCGAATTTATGGACGTTATTTGCCTTTTTACCTTGATTTATCTATCGAAAACTATTCTTAAAAAGCATTATTTGTGTACGGGTTTAATTAGAAGAAGCAACCTTCTCTTGGTTTTCATAGAGAATATAAACGTTGATCAAAACATTAAACCAGTACTTGAATGATACATGTTCACACGTCGTAAGTCGTTTTTGTGTTTATTGCTCCTCCAAAATAAAGTGAAGCGATAGCAACCACCGTTTTCCAGAAAATCTTAGAAGGGATGTGCGATGTGGTGTTATCTTATTGAATTAGGATTAAACACCAAATTCGTTATGTCCACACAATTTTCTTTAATAGGTAAACAGAAAATTTTGAATGATTTTATTTGAATAGCACACCATAAGCACAATTGTTATGACAAGACTTATTCTTGGATTCTAAGACAGTTTTACAAACTAGAAGAAGATGAGAGTGTTTATGTACACCTGCTTCTGTGTCGAGCGGTTTAGAAACAACAGGCAAGTCGGAGGATTATTTCAAGTTCAGAGGTCAGTGATATGATGGTTTCAAATGAGAGTGTCAGAAGGTGTTTAGCGGAATAGTAACCCAACCACTGCTTACCAAGCGTACACCATACACCATCTGTTTTTATCACCAGTAAGCGTTCGAGTGTAGCTTCATTGTACGAAAATGGATCTGACAATCGAGTTATCTGAAGGCTCAGTTTGGCGACCCAAATATTTGTGTCTAGGCAGTGTATGAGTTCCACCGTAGATTAAGGAGGAGGCGGGGCAGCGTTTTTTAAATAACGAACTAGTAAGCCCTGTTGCATGGTTAACTAAGGTTTAGAATACCCTATGATTTCCCAGGGAAATATTTGCAACACATTTGTGACTGGATAGTGAGGACTGCTCTGAAGTTACTGATGCCATCAACGTTACTCTCGTGTTCCATGTCATCCACAATGTTGATGCAGTTATCATAAGGCTCAATAAATCTACTCCGCCAGCAGTAAGTCACTAGCGTTTTGCTGTCTGGTCGCTTTCGGACGGTCATTTCAAACACCGGAACACTGTGGGCCATTCAAGTTACAGACAGTACAACTTAATCGATAAGTCGTAGGAAGATGTCTGGTTTTATTACTTCGCTCATTCTGCTTGCGGGTTGACAACTTACAGTTTTTTTTGATTCTGTACGTGACTGGACAAATTCGTCCCGAATCTCCGCCCGACTGTTCACAGTGCACAGTTTGAGCTAACGATTAACTTCTCCCTACCAGAGTATAAAATGACTAAAAATCTGCCGCAAAACTACCGCTGCCGTTCACCTTCTGATTCACTGGAGATTACCTACGTTCATCCTTAATCGTTCTTTTAACGGTCAACACATGTTTGTGAACATAACTACTATACAAGCAACCAGCATCAGCGATCACTTGTCATCTGTTGGAGTACCGTGACCGGGTGCACCCCGACCACTCAGTCAGGATAGTTTACACAAGTGGTAAGCTCCAGTCGCGATTTTTTCAGACGCTGAAACATTGGTGCTCCTCCAAACGCATGTACAAAACGATTCGCTTGTTAGCCTAACACTGCCATGCCAACAGTGATATTAACTGATCATCACATAGCACAGCTCTGTGTCTTCTGTGTTTGTTCAGTTTTTGGTTTGGCCACTATCTTTCGTTCTATTCTCTCCGTTTGTGTAGTAGGCTACTGGAACTATGCAGAGAACTTTGCCAGGCCATAGGTCGTGCGCACTGACTTTATTGATTGCCCTGTCATAACTTCGTTTCGCGGACACATCTCCGGATGGACATGAATGGATACCCTAAGTCTAGTACAAAATGCTTGCGGACACATTCAAAACTGACCGCGTAAACCATAGTGGTACAAGTGTCTGTATGTGGGTATTCACGTATGGTGGTCTCTTACTAGTTAACGATTTCGCCTTGGTTGTCCGTTTGATTACTTGCCGGAAGGAACAACCAGATTGACCTGACTAAGGTGCGGTTATCGTTGCCGGTCGCTGGATTTGTGATCGTATAACCTCGCGTTTCCTCTTACCAACATAATTGGCTTTTCGGTCATGATTACAATCGGTCTATGGACAGTGCATGATGCGGTTAACAAATTTTGATTGTTATAGTTTACTAGTTAAATACCTTCACCTACGGACTGGCACCGGAAGTAGTTTCAGTAAAATCAAAATAAACGAGGCAATGGGAACATCAGGAAAATTTTCACTATGTTCTTACAAACCGCCTGAATAACAAAAATATCCAGATAGATTCATCTGTATGAATATAGTTAGAGTGCGTCAGATCGTACTTTTGTATAAGTAGGTTTGTTCCCCTCTGGGGTAACCAGTAAATGTGCGGACTGCTTCATCGCTTTCATGGTGATGACTAATTTTGAATAAACATTTGATCGCGGACCGTTTGATGCGTCAGTGGACTCTTGTTCGACGACTTTCTTCGCTCTGTATCTAAGACAACAAACGGGATTCATCGATTTTATTCCAAAGACCTCAAGCTCCTTAACCTTGATTTTTGCCCTGTGTGCATGTCGACCTCTTGTTACTCTGGCGAGCCGTCTTGTCGGTTGATTAAAATAACTTCGGATAAGTGGAACGATCTGTCTAGGGTTGCTGTTGGCGTTAACTCCGCATAACGTACAACCCAGTAAAACATGTACAGTGGAGAGATTCTTACATCCAAGCTATGTATGTGAATACCTCGTCCACAAACGAGGGTCGATCGACTATTTCATCTGTTCACGTTCAACACTTCTCTCGAATATATGAACTAGGGAATGGCGGAGTTGCAGTCTCATACTAGTCCCATCTCTTTGTGCATAAGATGATTCGTTAAACATATAGCAAAATGTGGATATGCACTGAATCATCCACTCTGCAAGAGAAAACGTTAGAATCTATGGTCTAATTTCTTACCTGTCAATATATTCACATAGACACGACGTGAGTTTCAACAAAGGACAGTTTATGAACAGTGCAATAACTTTAGATGGATATGTAAACTTGCCATTGGCATATTGACGGGGAAGTTAACATGTGGACTGAGTTTTCAACAGGCTGTTGTGCAGCACTTTGATAGGAAATTTCACACATATCAATATTGGTCTGGTTATACCTTCGGGTTTCTGGGAGTCGACGTGTAATTAGCCGTGTCAAATGGGGCTTTTGAAATCAAACATTACTGTTTGAATTATTAATGAGTGGTTTGGCAGGTTAATGATTTGAAGTGTTTGAAGTGATCTCAATTTTTAAATGTGTTGGATAAAATGAGGGCTATTTTATTGCGACATCCACTGTCGCCCAGCAAAACAATTCCTTAACGCCATTCCAGTCAAACTGGTCGTATTTGTTTCAGTCCGTGTTACATTCCCTTATTAACCAGTATATCGTAACTGGTGTTATGAAAACTTGCCAACGGTAGATCAGTCAACCTAAAGCAATTGTTCATCAGCTTGCGTGTATTCTAGTAAGCTACAGGAGTACGCTAAACGAACTTGGACAGATTAACTCAGGAAAAACCGTCAACTACAGAGCCTTCTTCTCAAATATACATAAGATGAAAGACCAATGAACCATAGCACTCAGTGGTAAATACGCCATTTCCGTTTTGTTCAACGGAACTCAAATTTAATTCTACATCAGTGAATATGCTTGAAATGATTGTTTTAAACTCGGTTTGGGAAAATTTTTATAGGCTGTTCAGAATTACTGTACACTTTCGAATGAATGAGAACTGTTCGTTTTCGATAAAAATCTATGGCGTGACTTCAGTAAAGCTTCTGAACTTTCCTTGCTAAGCACTGAAAGATTCCAAGTTTTTACTGGGAACCTTTGTTGGAAATCTGTGGATCGAAGAGATAACCAAGTAACGTAGATATTAATAGGTCATTTTTACGGGGTATTTTCAGATTATTTTAAATAGATGGATTACCACGTTGTCTTCTATTAGTTCACATGTTCAAAAGTAATAATCCATTGTGTTACTTTTGCCTCTTTTTTGAAACATTTCACCTACATCAGTTCGAGAAAATTGGTAAGCTTAATTGTTATTTGAATAGTTAAATGAGTTTATTCAAACGAATCCTAAGCGTGTATTCAGAAAGACAATATAACTATAGATGAAGTACATTTAAATGTTCTGTTACCGCCCACTTGTCTAGAAACCAATGCGATCACATACAATCCTGGAAATATGGCAAAGCGCAGTTTACATTCCCTATTTCGCACACATGGGATGGGCCAGGGAAAGTGGAACTAAGCAACTGATTATCTGAGTTGACAACGTCGTGAACAGATGCATGTTTTTGTCTAATACAAATCACTCATACTGATACAGGATTATACATTTTTGCGTAATTACTTTGTCTATTGATTAGTTTTCGGTCATAGTGCACACTATTAAACCAAAAATTATCACAAATTGGCGAAGTTTGTCGTGGCAAAATTTTTGTTGCTCAGTTCGCAAGAAAACGTGAAAATACTCAACTTAATTTAACTGATTGAGAAATCCTGCTTGGACAGCCAATCAGCTGGATCATTTGGTGAATGCTATATGACACAGTTGGTTTGGTTGGTAACTGGGTCCAAATGAGAAGTTTTTGAGTTTCCGACGTGGCTTCGTAGTTCAGCTGGTAGAGCGCTTGCCGCGTTTGGGCATGATGTTTCTGACGCTGGTTCGAATCCAGCCGAAGTCCAGATTTCTTATAAATTCTGGTTGAATCAAAATCCCTCGTAGTTGTACTGTACACCAGTTGACAAACACGTTTTCAGGGGACTTGTTTGTAATAATAATAGAAATATGAACCTGCGTGCCATTAAAGTGGTTGGGACAGTTAGTCAAACCTAATGGGGTAAGTATTGCAGTTGTTGGTAAGTCGCTGATAAGTGGCCAAGTAATGCCTGAACTGACTTCATAGTACAGCAAGTCACAAAATATTTTCTAATCCGGCTAACTTCAGTTGTCACTACGTTTCGGCGTCACACCGACTGTGGCTGTTGTATGGAGGACTTTTATGATCTTAAATGACCGATTTGGCATCAAGTGATTGTCAAATTTTGGAAGATATTCTGATTGTTAGGTCCCCCTGTCTACTCCACAAGCATTCTGGTCAGTATTTTATTTTCTGTGTGCCAACACGCTTTCTTTTGTGTTCAGAATGCTGCATTGCAAAATAACGGGACTTACTGAATCAGTCTTTCTACCACGTACTACAGAAAGCCATGTTGCAATAAAATTCCATTTCTAGCTCAAAAACAGGCTAATTTTTAACTCTTAACGTGAGAGGTTAGATGTATGTCATACTCATATTCTTCGTTCATTTCTTCATCTGCCAACTTGACCGAGAGACCCTGATCGTAAGGCAATCAATTGGACCTAATTAGACAGCAACTGTTTTTCTCTTTGAGACAACCAGGCAATTTATGAACTACCCAAAAACGCTCATGGTCTAACGCGTCGCTGTAACAACCAGTTTGTATCTAATGGGGAATTAATGGAGAAGTGGTCAAGGCGGATGCATCGCAAGAAAGTTCAAAGCAAACCAAACGGCAACAATCGTAAAGGTATGTATAAATTATGAGAAAAACTATAACATAATGCTTCTAGTCGGAAGCGGTTGGAATAAATGTCTGTCTAGTTGCAAACTATGACTTGTGTCCAGCTAGTAATATATTCGTAAAGAGTCTGTTAAGATTAATTGGAAGGAATGTGAGTGGAACGGACGGTAAATATTCAATCACGATAAGACGTTATCATACTTATAACTTATTTGTGAGGAGAACGTATTAGAACTAACTGGATAAATCTCTCCTGGTCAAAACAGAAAACTTTAGACTGACAACCACACAAAGACATGGCTTCCCTAGTGGATATTCATGTATCAACCATTTGCTGGTTGCTAGTAACAGCTGCGCAAATGCTGCTGATGAAGGACTGGCCACTGACATGATAGATCCAGAATTTTCAGAGCCCCTGACACATGTGACCGGTGCATCTTACTACGGAAACTGTGCGATTAGAATATCGATCAGTGTTCATTCAGATGCCTGAATGATTATCTAGCTAGACGTAGGATCAACGTCAAGGAAAATGCATAGCTAACAGACTAGTTCCCGCCAACATCGTCATTCCTCAAGTATCTAGCTAAAGACCAATAATTTCTATTATTTGCTTCCATGAACTATTCAACAAACATAAATCTCATCAGAAGTCAAAACGTGGCGAACAAGCTCGTTTTCGGTGTAT
>LUCH01001097.1:26788-52568 GCA_013368495.1 Paragonimus heterotremus
ATACACCGAAAACGAGCTTGTTCGCCACGTTTTGACTTCTGATGAAATCTCCGGGTATATTTGAACAGCTGAAACATAAATCTACCAAAGCTGACGTAGGTCGACGATCTAGAATTCTGGTCAGTTGCGAGGTGTCCAATTGGTGTGTAAAACACACAACTTATTGGACTGGCTACATGGTTCATAGAGGGCAACATACTGTTCAACGTTAGCAACCATCTAGTCACGCACTTTTGTCATCAAAATTATGCTCATTACAACTTTGAAGAAATAAGGTTGCGCCCATCTCATTCTGAACGATACCTGGGAACCAAGTGGTAGATTAAGGAAGTCTATTAACTCATGCTATGTGGTTTCAACTAACTTGCGCAATCTTGAATATTACGTGAAAACCTCCGCCCTAAAAACTTCATTGTGCCCGCTTACAAATGGAAATAATGAAGCCGTGTAGTCAATATTTTGAAAAAGAGTTGCACAACTGTTCATTATCTTCAATCACGGTCTGCTAGATGAACTACCACACAGTCTAATCCATATCCAAAGGGACCGATACAATTGTGTCAACCCTCAGTTCAATGAAAACCTGTTCAATAGGACCAACTTATAACCGACAAAATCCTCTGTAATAGCAGATCTCCCAGTATAAAGTGATGAACCAATAGGGAGCCGTCCAATAAAATCTGATTATGGAGAGAGGCTGGCAGCACACTTAGAATATGTTCAAACTGGAACACTGCACAGCTGTACGGTCGTGGTAAAATCATTTGGAGATTTTAAAATTCAACTTACTCATGACAGACAAGTTGCATTGCAAGCTTCCTGGTCACTCTGTTCATTCACTAACAGTGGATAGCAAACTGAATAATGTTTCGGTGTTTTACAGTATCTGTTGATGCTGAGGTTACCGTTCAGTAGTTTAGTTAAATTTTCCGTCCTTCCATTATTTAGCATCATCTGTAAATCGCCAAAAACTAAACTTTCGCGATTAACATTGAGAAATGTAACAACTTACGACAATCTATCGATGCTGGATTAGGAGAAAACAACTGGTATCCGACATTAGTGAGGCGATGTTACGTGACACAATACTGATTGATGTAAGCTAATGGTTGCAGTAATGAGGTGCCAAGATTATCCGTAGTCACTCTTTTCGTTGTCTGCTTGGTTTTATTGGCAAGCTAAAATTCTTGATGTTCGTTCAGATGGGTCCTATCGGAGGTGGATAACGAACTGAACTTGAATTGTTGGCACCTCGCAAAGAGTGCCTCCTCGGTGTTTAAATGAATCACATTCCAAGTTGAACATCACTCATAATTGCTCGCATTTGTCGCATTCCCACAGACTTTCCAGTCAGCTCCATTCGTTCATTTTCACCTTGTTCAGTCAAGTCAGTTACATTAGAGTGTTGTCGTAACTTGCGCCATTATAACGAGCGGGTCGATGTGGCAAACAAGCAGTTTGATGACAGAATGTAGCCCTAAGATACAGCTGAGTTTGTTTTCATTACAGCGAACCCAGTTACATCGAAAGTCCTACCACATCAGACATTCTAAAATGAACTCGGCTAGCTACTGCTAGAAACATGTCCAACAGGATTGACTCAGCCGATAGAGACCTGCCGAAGAATATCGACGTACGCATCTGTATCTCATTATTGTGCTATACTACTCGATAAAGGATACAAAGTGGGGCAAAACTTAGAAGGGTCACTAATTTAATTGACAACAGCTTGAACGACTATGCTGAAGTCGATACGAATGATATCACAAAGAAAAACTGTTTTCAGCGTGGCTAAGACACCAGTTTAAAACGTAATGAATTGAAAACCACACTTACTACTTCACCCCATCAGGACTGCAAAGCTGACTAACTACGTTGCTACACGGATCGTACATGGTTTCGTGATAGGAGCATGCCTCGGAAATATTTCGCTGTGGACTGTAGAACAAAACAAATGTCACAGTAAAACTCAGTTTCATGTGACATAGTGTAAAGTGGCAACGAAATGATTTAGGAATTTGGTAAACTTCGTAAATTATAATTCTTGTAGGTAGATTGCTTTTCTGGTCCCAGAACCATCAGTATAAATGCGATCTACTATAGTAGCTTGTACATTGGCTTTCTTCGTATGCGTGGTTTGACTTTAATATCAATGCACTTTTGCATGCACTTTGTGGTTAGACTGGAATGAAGTAGGTTGTTGGCCATGTGTGGAACATACCGATTTTACGTAAACCTGCTTGTTGCAAATCTGTAAGTTTTCGATGATTTAATCTACCGCAATCGTGGCATTACGTTATCATGGTCAAAACTTCACCCTCAAAGACTCGCAATCGTTATATTAATCTGCATACACTGTCAGACACGTCTACAAACAGAACTGAAATATCAGCGTCTCATCACTTCTAAGTTAAACTTTGATGATTACTACAGTAATGTACAACGTAAATCTCAACTGTTTTGTAGCCTAGTGGTCAGTCGCGATCGCATTTAATAAGCAACATCCGGAGCCTAATTTGGTTGGGGAGTGATTTGCCATGCGTGGTTTGTCAGCAGTTCCAACCAGAAAGGCGGGGAATGAGTGAAACCGTTTTCTATTGTCCATAAATTGCGAAAAGTTGACCATATGTGTGTGAACAATAACAAATGTTCCCTCATGCCCCCCTCTCAGTAAGCGAAACATTGCAGGTATCAAACACAAGTCACACACTAAGTCAACTCTAATTGCGGTTTTATGCTCCCCGAGGGAGAGAGTAAAGCCAGAAATCCAGTCTGCAAATGGGTTGCACGCATGAATGAGTTCGCTGAGTGAAATACGATGTTTACACTCTACCAGAATATTATCATCTATTCAGGCACCTCGACGACAATAGATGCCCTGCAAACTGTCCAGTTTGTCACCGTTAACTTACCGATGCCCTACTTACTGTGATACGCATAACGTTCACTGACCTCATGAACGGTACATATAATCGTAGCGATAACGATCGTACGGGTTTTATAGGGGCTAATTTCCTATTACTTAAACGGAGCTAACAACATTCACTGAAAATGTGAAAAGTGTTGGGTTTTCGGAAAGCTAGGAAGTTACGTATAATGAAGTTCATGTAAATCTGTTAAAATCTTGACGCACTCCTATATTCTTACATTTCACACATTAATTTTGTTACCCATCTGGCAAAGTTCGGGAAATTACTTGTGCCTCCATCCTTAATGAAAATTGTACGGACTTCACTGTTCAATCCTAATCTCTTATCAACTTTTAAGTGTGCTGTTGTAAATTGTGAAACAACAATTCTGTCATTGACTCATCAGCAACAAACTCAGTGATAACTGGATCTATTTCGAATCGGACGTATGACCTGCACGTCATGTTAATAGCCGTGAAACAAATTGACTAACACATGGTACAGTCAGGTCAACCGCTTCGTTTGAAAGACCGCAAGCATCAGTTGACCGAACGACCTAATAGCATGGTTTAACTCGACTTAGTGTGAAGTCTCAAGGCCGTCACACATTGGAACTTTTTATGGAATTCCTAATGTTACGTGTTGGAAGTCATTGCTACTCAAGCCATAGCGTACTTTCTACTCGAATTATTGGATCACCTAAGAGAAAATGACTATCTCATACACTCTTAGCCGCCCGGCAAACTTCACAGTGTTCGAACCCCCAACGTCAGTTTGGCAATACCAATAAACGTGAACATTGTTTTAGGTTAAACAGCAATAGCTCCATGATCAGACGTCTCCAAACACTCTTACAAGAATTCCGCCTACCCAAACCCTTTTCTACGTATACTAGCGGACTGCATGGCTCAAGACGGTAGTAGCTGCCAAACTGTGCTCGACAGAGTCATCTGACTGCCGTAGTTGTTCCATGGCTCAACTGGTAGGTGTTCTTAGTTCGTCTAATTGACGGAGTTTCCACAACAGCGCCTACTTCTCACTGACTAATTTTCCAGTGTCCGGTTTAAACCCTGGTGTTAACTTTCGTCAACAGACAACCGAATACAGTTGTATACGAAAAGATTGTGCTACTCACTGATCACATGCTGACACGGGAACAACCAAACACGTCTTATAATTAATCTTTGAGTTTGAGACTGCGTAACAACTTTTCGATAAGCGGTGTCGCTCCAAATTTTCTTTATTGTTCTCACAATGATTATTTCTACCTAATGCTCAACGATCAGGATGTAACTGCCATTCGGTCATGCATGCCTGGTAGAACAAATTAAACCACTGTTTTATCGATTACCTTTCCGACGATGTTTCATTAGTGTGCCGATGACGCTCATCGTCACAGCACTGCATGGATTGACTTTAAACTTCAAACGTCCCATATGATGTCCTGTTGTTCAAGTTTCTAATTATCTGTTGTCACAAAGTGCATATGGTCTTTACCTAACACTATACGATTCACAACGAAAATGTCACATGTACACACTGTATATCCATGAAGACAGTAGAGACCAACGCCAGTACAGATTACTAGGCCTGCCTGGATGATGAACATCACGTTAGCAGTAAGCAAGTCTGTACCAAAGGCAATGGACTGTTAATGATTGCGAAGTTTGACTGCGCAAACGGACATGCTTGCACACAAACACTCAGGACACTACGGTACCTTAGTGTGATGGGAAAAGGAGGAAAGCAGTGTGCTACTCGAAAGTGAGTTTAGATCTGTCAGATAAAAACCCTGTCGGCCACTTCGACGATTCGTGATGACTGGACACATCCTGTGGATTGCGATATCTCATTGGTATAGGTATCGGCCGCTAATCCGGCGGGGCGTTCTTGACGGGTATAGCTTTGCCAGCTGCCCGTCGCCACATACATTACAACGGAAGGAACAGCAATTACACATTTTTAATTCGCTCTTGCCAAGTTTTTAACAGCAAGAAGCAGTTGGGGAACCACGGATTTATTCACCCTTGTAAATCATCATTAAACTGAACGCTTTTCTTACAAAAGAAAAGTACTGAAGGGTCTATGAGAATGAGACTTCAGTAATCCTTTTTGGGTGACTTTTAGTTCATATCAACTAAAACCAGCAATCAGTATACCTACTGGTGAGTTTGACGATTACAGTGATTTATACAAGGATGGACGTGTTATTCCGGGGATCATTGAATGGTGTTAACAAAATGATTACTGTCTATTTCTCGAGATGATAGTATAGTCTGCGCATTGCTCACAAGCAAAGATGGCTGAGGGTTTGCATATGACCATTCGAATGTACCCAATATGAGGTGAATTAGGGCAGTGATCATCTCGGTTGCCTGGTGTAACCATAGCCTGACTTCTTGTCCCGGCCATGACAACGGACAAGTATATATATGTATGAAAAATCTTCCAGAATGAGAAATCTGTACTCATCTCCACGAAGCCAGCATCGGAGATTAAACTACCGTCTTGGATCTCAATCAAGCCGTCCATAAACTTGAACATACTGGTTACACATGGCCTGCTTGAAAGGAAACTATGTTGGACTGAAGAAGAAAGATCATTTTAGAAGCAATGTTGTATGATGGCACGTTTTGAAAAACGCTCCATTGTCTTGTATACTGTGTCACTTAAGTTGATCGATCTAGGTATTTTCGCTTGGCTAACCACGGCAAAATATATATTTTAGGAATATGCTCTTTGAATATATAAAATAAAAATTTACGGCGAACGATTCACAGTCTGTAGAAGGTTTGACAACTGGCAAATGATGCGTTTTTCCATTATCTGGAAATTTAAGTGACCGATGCATTTCATTTTTTCTTTAAAGGGACTAGAGTCATTTGTCCGTCCGTGATATGATTGTAGTGTGTACGGCCGGAGGCATTCAGTCGATATTTTTCAGAATAGGATTTCGTTACGGGTGTTTTTCTTAACACAACTTATCGGATTCGTTATTGGAAGACAAACACATGAATCACGTTTCAGCAGCAAAAACTGTTTCAACCTAACTAAAGGCAACTGCAACTTTCTCCTTGACGTGTTCAAGGTCTATACAGCGAACTGCAATAATTGGTAGAAGTCTAGTCTTCCTCTGGTACTGGGCGAACAACTGAGGGCACTGGAATGCAGATACGATTAAATCAATAGGAGAAACGGGGTGTTCATTGCTTGATGATATTCTCTAGCTGTTAGAGATCAAAAGATACCTAACTCCAGATTTTACCTGATTACCTAATTAGTGGAGCACGAAACGAAGCAGACAGCATCAGATATGCGGCGTAGAGGTGTTAACCTAGAAGTTGGTGTAACATTGCTAACGTGAACTGCTGCTTATTTGAGATAGGAGTGCGCGGTTTCCACTCTTCGCAATTTCCGCTCATAATAAAGATATTTGTCAACGGTGTCACTCATAATTACAGTAGTATAACGCAGTTTTTTGTCATAAATTTAAATATGACCAATTGAGATGATTTTCGTTTCAAAGTTGAGTTCTCACTTGCACCCTCGACTCTCGCAAAGTAAGGTACGTATCAGATTAGTTGGATCCATCTAGGGTGTCCGGTCCAAGTAATCAATGTTTCAGGCCCACTGTGGAATACTTGGACGAATACTTTTCTAACCCATTCATGATGTTCAACGTGCCTATTGCAACAACTGTCTATATCGCGTAGCTTACGTTTCATTCCTTCCTCGGTACACGGTCTTATGTGAAGAATGGTTTCGACTAAAAACTTTTATTCCAAACTTCTCACCAAACATCATCATACATCGATAAACCAACTTCTGTCCCAATATAATTATTAAAAAAAGTGATCCCTTTTTTGCATTAAATATTGGAGTTCATGATTCTTTTGACACTGTTGGACTATGCGCCTAGTGTTGTACTGACAATGAAATCAACTATCATTTGAATTAGTGAAGCAGTGATACGCTAATCACTGAATTCATTTGCACGTTTCGGAGGCAGTTCATTCTGTAGCAGCTGAAAGCTCTGATCAACTGAGAGTGATACAGATTATGTGATTTTTGATATGAAATCATCCTTATTGTTTACACTTAGACAAAGCAAGCACCAATATAACTTAGTATTCAGGGACGCACATGTCCACTAGATAAGTGACCAGTAAAGGGACGGATCGTGCATTTTGCTGGAGGATGTGATGGTGTTGGTTGCCTCAAATATCTTTCATAAAAACGTGCTTGCAGTAATCGGTTAGTTCGCACCAGACTGAAATGGTTTAAAGGTGAATAACCGGAGGAATTGAGGGACCATATTAACTACTTTGCGTACGCAGTCTGCTGACAGGGTTTGGTAGCAACAACCCAGAGCAGATGACCATCAGTTCAAGACCCACTAATTTTCAATATGGTCGTGATCTACATTGTCTTTTGTATGTAATCCATAAACATTTTTATACAACAGTGGACAGTCGTTAGGAATCGCTGGAAGCTAGTCTTTACAACGTTGATTTTAAACCTAGTCTCAATAAGACACTTGAATTCATATCAAACTTATTCACGCGACGTCAAACAAAATCATTGGACTGATGTTTATTTCGGCCTTTGACACAAACATTCTCGACTCCTTATCAATAAACTGGTTTAATTCTCACCTCATGCTCATAATCCGTCTGAGAAACAAGCCACGCGTATCAAGGCGGCAACATTTGTCTATCTTGATCAAGCGTCACGCACCGGTCCTTTGTTGGCAAAAGGTGCTGACGCAATCAATTTCGTTACCGTGGCAGTGAACCCAGACTACTCCCATGTTGATGTCCGTTCATTTCACTATTTTGTCACCATGCGTTTAACCTATATAACTGAATGTTTTATGTATTCGACTGATGAGAATAAACGAAATGCTTGCATCTCGCAATGTATGTCTTCTTGCCGTCTTAATATCTTGTATGTACCAATATTTCAACTCCTCATTCGAAGACATTCAATCTGCTAACGTTACTGCCCATAAACAGTCTGTTCTGATGTATGTAAATAAATCGCACATACTTTGTGCAAATACAACTACCCGATAATATCACAGGAAGTGACCGTTTTTGCCAAATCGGCTTCCAACTAATCCTGCCGGAAGTGTGGATATTTTTAGAGCAGTTAACCATGGAGTTGTTTCAAAACCGTTGGCACTCATCATTTGCATATTATAATGTGCCTTGATGCTTCAGGTAGGCTAAACTGATTTCAGAGCTTGAGGAAAAGTTAGTATTTGTCTAAACCGGTCAATTCCAAATCATCCTGTCTTTCTTCTAAGTTAGAAGTATGTCAGTGCTGACTTCATTGTGGAGGTATACTGAATCAGAAGGCTGTGACTTTCCTTACAAACGCTTTCTTAGATAACACTACAGCTAGGCTCACCAGCTTGGTTTGTTACGTGTTAACTTGTATCACTATGCTGATTTCATGATTACATTTCAGTGGAAGAGATCGCTTGTGAGACAGAACCGGTCAACTGCGTTACTCTTTAATTTCTGTTGCCTACTGATTGATCACCAAAACTAGATTAACGCAAACGTATCAAGGCATATCGATGCGGCGAGCGTAAAGATTAGACGTCTCTGTGTTTATGCTGTTCTTGATTTTTCGGTCAGTGATGGCTGCTGGAGTCTGATGAGAAACAAGGCGCACTAATGCCTTGACAATTCACCGGGAAATGCCCGTTTCCTTCAATGTTTAAAATGAATTCTCTCTGGTTTACAATGTAAGCTCCTGCCCACGGAATAAGAAGTCTCGACGTACCAGGCATGTCAGTGATGTCCGATGGAAAAGTCGCATTCATAAGCCCGTAGTCAAGAAGCATCGAGTTGGACCCATAGTAGTTGGCCTGTAGTTGTTGTGGCCGTTGTTCCGGACCATATGGACTGAACGGCCGTCCCATCGTAGTCTGGTTCGGTGAACGTCTCAGTTGTATGCCACTACCTGTCGTTGTGGACAACCGTTTGTCGTCCTGGTGGTTCAACGCGTTCCACCGACTGACCGGTCCGCGATTCACTTGTCTCTGTTCCATACCTAGAGGGGACAACTAAAACAAGAGAGAATAGCCCGGTTAACAGCAGTTTCATTTTGCGATTACTCACGATGACCTTGAATGTACTTGCCCATTCTTAATCAAGCCCTTAGTCAATTATCCTGCATTTCTAACGGTCTTCGTTCACTTGACAAATGTTGAATGAGCTTGACTGGCCACTCAATACTTTGTTAAATAGGACTAAGCAGTGTGCACTCACACAACGGTAAGATAAGCTTGTCTCCTTCGTTCAGTTCATAGCGTATTGAACAAGATACTCAACTCAAAATTAGGCTGTTTATGAATGAGTTGAGCTTTTCTCTAACTGACCCTGATAGCGAAAGCTAGAAGTGTCAAGTTTTGTAATGTTTGCCCGAAATGATTTCGCTGCTCTTTATCCAGTACTACAGAAAGCAAAAATGAGCATCAAACAGATGGGAACTCTCTTGTCCAGGTTGAGAAAAATCCATTAGCACTACTAAATCAAAGGTAAGCCCTCTTGGATTCAGTCTTCTAATGATCATGCCCCCACGGGAACTTTCTGTAAACATTCTGCATGTGAAAACGACGATAGACGAGAGCGAGCTGCCGATGTCTGGAAGTTGTGACTACTATGGCAAATCACAATCGTTTTATTGCACAACCACTCCCGATTTAGGCTGTGGACAGTCTAACAGATTAAGCTACCGAAGTGGTTTAAGCCTTTCAGGTCGTTCTATAAAACATGCCTAACCCTCATCTCCAGTACTTTGATCATCGCAGTAAATGAGTTTGGCGAGTAGTTTAATGTACTACGTCATTTCTTTGCTAATTGAGAGTTGGCTAAAGCTTATTTAGGTCAACAAGATGCTGTTGTGTTTCAGGTATTGACACTGTGTTACACATTGTCGAGATCACCACCAAAACTAGATATGTCATTAACTGAGACAAAATTCGGAAGTTTACTCATGCTGTTTATGAATGAGCTAATGTACAAGTTGCGAAACAAGTTCAGTAATTGTCCCGGTGGTGTTTTATTACTTATTGCGCTTACTATTCTCCCAATCGGTTGTGTCGAAACACCGTTTCAACGTCGACAGATCTTTTGTGATTCGACGAGTTTACATGAAAACAAAGCCTACTGTGGATGGTTCGTCTGCGATTGTACTATTGTACCTGACATAGCACCAACCGTATTTTGATGGAAAGATCTACTGGTGGTGAAAAATTGCCCACATTCGCTTAATTTCGTTACTGGAATATTGTCCGACCAATTAGAATATGCTGATCAGACCGCTTGTGGTCTAGTTAAAACCACTAATTTCTCGTTAACGTATGGGCATTAGTGGTACACTTAGTCCGCAGCGGAATTGGGGAGATAGTGGACTAACCAGTGATGTCCATAGAGGTTCAGGCAATCGTTTGGACCTGCATTTTTCACTCTGTCTGTCACAACCTAACTTCTTGTAGAACAAAACAGGAGACACCTTGTTGCTTTGTTGGCAACTTCGTCTAATAATTTGCGATGTACACAGCCCTTAAATGGTTGCAGACTGTGAAGTGGTTACTTATAACTCCAACTCAGTTGCAAACACTCCAGACATTTGTGATTGACGCTCGACTGCTCACAAACCGTTTACCATGCTTCCTGAAGCTGCATCCTTAGAGAGCAGTTCGCATTTTTTGCGTTCATACATTTACGTTGGTTTTCAAAGTGTCCGGTTGGGATGAATTAACGCTTGATTGACTCAGTTCGCTCGACCGCACTGGCGGGAATGTAATTGCGTAGGCATGCACACACACGGACAAGTATGAATTTATATTCACTATACATTCAACTAATGTCAAAAGGAAATTGGTTTTCCTTAGTCGCATTTGTCATCGACTGTCCATCCGTTCAGATTTCTACCGGGTCAAATTCTGTTGCTAATTGGATGAATCCACTCGTAATGTACTGCTTTCCGCAGTTGTGTTCATGAAGAAAGCATCAGTAACCACGTTTAGCAGAAAACAGGAAAATTTTGGGTAAAGAGCTGTATTTTATACGAATGCGGTACGATCGCTACTTGAATTCGGAATACTGAACTAGTTTTCAATGTACGGCAAGATCGTAAACACAGTAACGTGATCAATTGAGAGTTGCACGTCTGTCTTGGTCCCTGGTCCGCTGACATGTCGCTAGAATGAGCTTCCAACCCAATACGCAATCGACAAGCGTTCATAGACAGCAGTGAAATGGAAAAGCGTCAGCAGAATATTATTAGGCTTAACTAAAATTTCTTTAAACGAACAGCTGCTTCTCTTATTTCCTACAGATTGATGTAAGCAACGAAACAACTCCACAGAAGTGATGCTGTCTTCACCACACTTCTCACTGAAAGCAACTTCCAGCTGGCCACAGGCGCATTACAACAAGAGTAGAATTTATTAAAATAACTTAGGGTAAGTTCACGTATGTGTTAACTCAAGTACTTGGCTGCTGCTGGTTATAACTAACAGTGTGTTAACCCAAAAATAACTACGGATGAAGCAAAACTCTCGGGTGTACACAAGATTTGCTAGAATTCAAAGGTTTTTGAGCCATCTCTTGTGGATAAAGAGGTTAAAGAAGTCGGGAGTGGTTGTCAACATAACGAGTGATACAATGTTCTATGTGCATTTCACAAATCACAAGCCTTGTTTCTCAAGGACGGTCAGACGCGGAAATCCCGGAAGTTTTCACTGCGCATTCTGGAAACTGTTTGCGGATACCGTTCGCTTGAATATGTGATTTCAAGCACAAACTGATGAAACAGGAAAATTGAGTATGCACAAACAGATTGTTTGACTAGGAACGTTAACTGTTTTTCCATACTCTTTACTGCCATAGGATTCTGCGGAGATTTTGTCGATTTCATTTCCGCAAACATACGATCTCGTCCAAAACTATCTTTCTTTTTTGTGTGTAAACTGAAACTTAGTTTTTTGGTTTGAATTAAGATGACCTCAATAGTGTCATCACGTAGCCTGCCTCATTTGAACTTACATAAAGTCATTAATCAAATTCAAACCACTTCGAACTAAATTCCTCATGTTACATTCATTCTTTCGCTTTTAGTTTGTTCGAACTTTAGCTACGAAATTGGTTCACTCAAAGAATTTTTAACAGTGTTCGGCTGTTAGCACTCACTTTCTTTGAGCTCAAACGTGATTCTTCAGATTGCGGTGTTAGCTCAACCGTGTTTGTTAGAGTACAACTGGGAAGCTTCATCGCACGAGGGTCTGTAAAAAGGAAGCGAAGTATGATTAAGCATTTCGCATCATTTCCTTTTAACCGTTGCATGGCAAATATAACGTCTACGGGATGAAGCAAGTAATCGTCGTATCTTCGTGTTGTTTATATAAGAGTTTGTATTGTTATCATTATCTACAAAAACACGTCCAACGGCATGTATGTTCTGCTGAATGAATGGCAGGGCTACTTGTGTTGCTCTTATTGTCGGGCTGAAATTTAGCTTCGTCGATGAAGGGCATCGTTGGAGCTACTAGCATGCAGCTGTTTATGATTACATGTCCGAGTTATTTGTCTCCAGTTGAACCGCCATCCCGTTCGATAGTAGCTTTAGTGCGATTTGGTATATCTCTAAACAAGTATGCCATTGTCCAGTTCAGAATTTTGGCGCTGAAAAGGCATCTTCGAACAGAATGCGCTACAAATCTGGGCTGAAAAGTATTTTTTACGGTTAGGAATCTCGACTGTGACTTGTTGCACACGCCTTAAATCTGGTCGTAGCTTTTGCATTCACATAACTTTTGCGGCTAAAAGCTAAAAGCCCAGCATCCAAACCCGGAGGTTGTTTGCTGAAGCAGCGGAATATAAACGACCTCATTAATGAAAGTTGGTTTCCAGTGCAAAGTTAGGTACTTATTAGTTGCATAGCTTTTCCTGCATTCTTTGAATATCCCATTTTTCCTAACACTGTGTCCTGGACAACCTTTTACGACTAATTAAAAACATCGACGTAAAATTCAATTTATTGGTTAGATTCAGCGGTGGGATTTCTATAACCTAATTCTGCACTCAAATTTGCGTCGAAATATTCAAAGTTTGTTGAGACAGTGACGCTTCTTAACTTTGTGAGGTTTATTAGACTTAAACTTGTACACGGATGTACGATTCGCTTATGACAGTGCTCATCAAAAAAACGAAACAGTCTGTTTGATGAGTACGACTTAGAAACTATCAGTAGCATTGCTATTCTTGAACCTGGATAAAATGCTGTTTTACTACACGATAACGATGCCATAGTTAGAAGGTATGTATCTTCCCGGTATATTGTTAGTAGATTGGGCAATCGGCAGCTTATTAAGGTCCGACAGAAAAATTCCATCAAAATACACGTAGCGCTGTGGAAGGGATCTAATAATTATTCTTCGGATCACTTATTCAGCCCGAGATTCTATTCGATCCAGTTCGGAGGAGAAATCGAATAACACCTCTCGTTTTAGATTTGTCCGTTTCACCAGATGTCTAGATGGTACACTCAGTAGGTCGGTATAATGAAAATAACCACGGGAAATGCACTGTATAAATTTCAGCTGGTTTGTACTCGCTAAGTTAAAACCTAGTCCAACTCAAACCTGACAGTAGAAGCAAAAACTACTTGCTCAAACGGCACAGTGCTGTAGAAGATGAGGGTGGATCTAAGCGTATTGAGAGAAAGTGGTTATTCTAAATAGTCCAACGTTCCGAATGAAATTGTTAGAATTTCGCACAAGATACTGATCATCTTTGAAAAGAACGAAATATTTACCAAAATTTTGTTTGAAATGGCATAATGATTTATCGACTTAGCTGTACAGTTTGCTAGAGTCTTACAGGCGTCTTCCTATCATTTACCCCGTGAAGTTGGTTTACTGTGATTCCGATGTTAAGACTGTACCTGCAAAACAAGATACCAGTCCATGTTAAATCATTGCTGGTTTATTCATTCTCGTGTATTTTGAAGACCGGTAAATCGATCGATCGTGCAACCCTAACGTCTAACAAGAAAGTTTTAGATTTTGCAATTGACGCGGCAACAACTTCGCCGTAACTACTCTAGTCAGACGTACGTTTGACCCTGACCGTATGACGTAATGTTCTCTCAGCATGTGATCTAGTTGTACACGGTTGTGTTTACTCTGGTCTTTGTTTGGATGTCACACGTCAGTGATCATATCACAGATTTTGTGGCTTGTCCCGGCGTATTTTGATGAAGACTTTATTATAATGGCTTCAAGAAGAATTATCGAAAGCAACTGCTTGTTCACTGGTTATGATGACTTCATGTCTGTACATAATATACCGCTGAAAAGATTTTTCAGTCCGAAGTTTGGTAGAATTCGACGGCAGTTACAGCATCAGCGCAGAAAGAAGACATATGTTGCGATATGTTAACATTTCGTTTACTCTCATCAGTCGCAAACGTAAAACATGCAAGTTATATATGACAGACAATTAGAGATACACAGGGTATGGACACGCATACAATCACACCACGAATTATGTCATGACCACCACGGCAACCCTATAGGTTGCTTCACCCAGTTACAGCGCTAGCATCTTTTGAGAGCAGACAGGTGAAGCTGTTTCAGTTAAGCATTGTGTGAGCAAAATACTGAGAGCTTTGAGTCAGTATGATTAAAACGCATGCTTAGTTGGTATAGTAACTGTGGAAACCATCTCAGAAGCATACATTTGGGCAACCTGCTCGACTATGACGACGGGCTTCTTGAGGACTAGGAATTAATCCTTGGATAGATACAGTAAGCTAAAATAAGCGAGACAAATTTATACATCATACAGAGGAGAAGAGAACAGAAATTCGCTTCATGAACTAATGACCAGTTGGTTAAGTATTGATGGTCATTCGAGAGTGACGTTTTGTGTTTGCCAGTTAAGTAGCCTAAACAGATGCCTGACACATTTGGAAACGCAGAAATAAAGAATACTGATGAGATTGTTGTTGTAAACACTCGACAGAATATGCTGGCTAGTCCACGATATAGTAATGCACTTGATAGAAATCGGATTCCCCTCCTTGTAATAATTAACACGCGAAATCTTGGTCCAGAGAATGAGGCAAATGTTTCCGTTAATTGTCCCCAAGACAAGCCAAAAGATGTGTGCAGAAAGTAACTTTTGCTCCACTTCAACAACGTGAGTGACAAGCGGAAAATTACAGAGTTTTTGTGTGGTATATAACGACCTACAAAAATTCTCGAATCGGAAAATCGATGGACAGTTACCACAAACAGTAGTTAAGGTCACTAAGTGACCAGTGAGCATAGAAGTCGAACAGTTAAAAGTAACAGCTAAGGTTGCTTGTCGATTGTTCACCACGATTCTGCTTAATGTGGTTGAGTAAAATTGATTTCTTCAGGAAGGAGACAGTTTTGGCCGAAAAAATTGTTGCCCTAACAATTATCGAATGCGGCTTCACAATTAATTATTAATAAGCTGACGGATTTTTCAATGTTAGAGCCAAGATGAACAACAAAATGCTCATCCTGATAACTACTAATTATCTGAAAAAGGAACAGCACAATTTGTTATTTCGTCAACCGTAAGTTGCAATCTTTCGCAGGATGTTAGCTTATCTGGTTAACCGTTGAAATCTCACATGTGAGATTCTGAAGAATATAGCAGGGCAAATTGCTGAAATTCCCTCCCACCAACTAGATGCTTACATCCAGTTGTTATTGTGTTTTCGGTTTTTAAAGGTAGGTATCTAAACTGTATAGAATAACTGACAATTTTGGCTAAACTTTGAACAGCATTTGAAAACCTTGTTTGCACATGTTACTCTGCAGTGAAAACTGACAACCTAAAAAGTCACATCTTAAACGAAACATGAGATATACTCACATTTTGAAAACTGCTTTAATATTGGAAACCAATATAGAATTATTTGTGAAAGAACAACGAACGGGATATATTTCATTCAGCATAAACTCAGTTTTGCATGACACCTTATTAGTCCACCGTCTCGCATACTGGAGTTGCACTCACCATGAATCGATGTCAGAGATAATTCACGTTTTTGTGTTGGATTGCATTAAAGACTCATATAATCAAAGTCCAACCGAAATGCGATTCAAAGTCACATGAACAATTGGGAAAGTAAAATCAATTAATATCGATTTCACTTTATTGTTTCATAAAGTAGTCTATTTCGGAAGAGTTCGAACGTAACCTGTGCACGAACTATATCACGGTTGGTCAAGCCAAGGGAGAAAACGTTTGATGACAACCTGGATCGGGTTACGTGAATCGACGTGGATTTGTCCTTATAACTGATAAATGATGCATTGTCGTAGCGAACAGCTTTAGATGTTTTGCCATGCTTGTCGGAACAGTGAATTGGTAAGATGATTTCGTGCTTTGAATGAATATGCTGCCACACGGAACAGAAACGGAATTCAGGCTATTGTAAACACTTGGTCCCGATGACTACCACTTGTACTTGCCAATTTGACACATAAGGAGAAGCTGGCAAATGATTGTCATCAGTAAAAGTGATTAGGGGCGCGCCTAGTGAGTTAACTGCAGGAAAAGATTCACAACTACCCCACGCAAACGATATCGTATTTCTGTTTGCTTCGGAACTTAACATACAGAATTTCGGATGTCGGATGTCATGTCCTTATACCATGGTAACAAAGGAGTCCAGGATTAGTGCTATCATTTGCGTCTGTCCGCAAATCCAGAAAGTCGCTCCTGTGTATGATAATCAGATAAGATATTTAGACCAGTTCCGATTTCAGCTGCTCAGTGAAATCAAAATTAATCCACGTCTGCCATACGGCTGACGTAAAGTAATTTTTTTGTTTGCTAAGATAACCGACCGTCTTATCTGACCAGTTCTTCGAGCTCATTGGCGCATACAGGCACGCTGTCATGACATATCAGGCCAGCAAATGATGAAATTCACAAACAACTCGAGGTTTACCAACAATGTTCTCTTAACTCTTCAGTTGTCAGTTAGAAAGGAACCAAGGAACACCTGACGTAATAAGCTACTAGCTGGGAAAGAGTTATAATAGACCATCCACATTCTGTTGTGCAGCTTGACTAAGTAGACAACAGCTACCATTTGCTGAACCTTTTATCTCCCGTTTTCTTGCCACACTCAATCTTACATCTGGCCATGAAATCCCACTGACTTAAATTGTCTTGCAAACTGGGCTGGCTAAAAATCATTTTTATATTCTGCTGACTTAAACTAAATGCATGAGAATGTTCATAACCACTGGTATTGTTTAGAATGTTACTATTTTGGGATATGAACGCAGCAAATTACATGTATTGGTGAGTAAAGTACGTTTAAAATAACTGAAACGCACTTATAACTTCGGATAACACTAATTTTTAAGCTTTATGGTGCTTTGATGGGAACGAATCTCTTATATAACATTGCTTATTACGAAGTACACTGGCGCCCCAACAGGAGTTACCTCCATTATAGACGCTGACCTACATCGTTTACGAAAAACCTAGGTTACCTTGAAAATCCACCCGAGAGATGCGTGACTTTTACTAAGCTACTTAAAAAGGGAAGACCCTGCCTCAACTTAATCCATTTGGGTAGAATGCTAGCAGGCCTGTACAAGAGGTTTCACATCGTGTGTTCCACCAATACGCTTATCTGTCCCCATTGGACTCAGACGAACACGGCCGCACTAAGCTTTTCATTAAACGATAGTGGTGCTACTCATATATTACTTAGGATTTTGTGTGCACAAAATGATGTGCTAATAGATGCTACTGGTGGTTGAAAATATCTGTGATATTCGGACCAGACAAATCGATCAGCTACATGGTTACAATGGAATCCCAAGTTTGGACATGAAGTGAAATTCATGTATTTGTCCCACAGAAGTTGGATGTATGTGTGCACGACTTAGCACTATGTTTCAATGCACTATCCAAGTAAAAACACGCCGCCCGAAGTCTGGCCACAGTGGCGTCGTGACGTTAATATCTCGTGCGCTGACGGCTTAAATCCAATTACTGAGACCTGATATCTCGGGTGAATATTTAACCTAATGTCAGTTTGAAATGTTCGTTGAAATGCCGTCAGACATTGCATTTGATGGGTAACAAAACTTCATGGAGAGGGCACAGAGCTCCATTAGACCAACAGCCTGTACGGTCTATTGAGGAAAGCAATCGTTAACCAGTCGTTCCACATGCATAATCTGTAAAATTCAACATGTAATAGTGAAGGCATTAGGACGTCCAAGTCCTGTGTAGATCCTAACACGAATCAAAAATACACCTCCCTAATTTAACCTTTCTAGTTTGAGATCACAAATGGAATTATTGAAGCAGCCCGGACGTACACACCGAAATACTTCTTCGATGCTGTTCTACAGGTGACTGGAGTTCAAGGGGGGATTGTATGCACGGAAAAATTGCCAGCATATTGAGAAATTTCCTCAGTTGGTTGAACAAATTTTCCGTTGTATAACATGTTTTTGAACAGCCGTTGTGTAATTTTGCAAAGGTTCCAGTTAGTAAGGTATGTTTTTGTGAATCACATAAGATGGCACAAAATGCTACACAGGAATAAATCACTCACTTGTTCGAAAGAGACGCCCAACTTTTTTAAACCAATCCGAACAACTGAGGTTACTTAGCAACATCTCAGTAAGGTTCATTTAGCACAATTCTGAAGAGTGGCCATTTTTAAGCAGAATATCGTACTAATTTGTGATCACGAAAAATCAATGGAGATGTGAGGGGAGGAAATGGACGTCTTCAGTTACAACGAGCCGATAATTGTGAAATCATACGAACCGTCCGTATGAGAGCAACTCAAGAGGTCGTTGATGAAAAGGCATGAGTCAGTTAGTAAACTGTTTATAAAAACGAGTGCGTAAGTGGTTCACTGTATTCAAACGTTTAGGAATAAAGACTGTTGCATTCTTACTAAGAAATCACTTACACCGCGACACTCACCATGCTGCTTGTACAAGTGAGCGGGTAAGACTGAAATAACAGAAACACTGGAGCTAACGGCTGTTTTCAGACTTGGCTAGTAAGACCGTCTAGAAGATCGTTTGACGTGTGACCATCAGCATGATTTGCTAACTTTTGTGAATTTATACTAGTCATTAAACAGTACATTGTCAATGCAGTGTTTGCATAACAGAGTGCTACTTATGATGGATGCACCTAATGGGAATTTCCAAAGTCACTAGAAGTTTCCGTTGGTGACAAGTCAAAACACTCACTTACACACACACACACAACAATTCCTGTGCGACTAACTGAGGTTGGTTAGACAAAAATTTCGGATACGATGATAAGCAAGGATGAAAATGGAGCATTTATTTTCAGTTAACTTCCTGGCTGTGTATCACCACAGGGCTTTTTTCATAGACAACATTTCATTCACGTTGAACAGTTTTATGGGTCTGTTGTTTACTGTTTAATTGACTTGTGGCAGACATTGATGGACAGACGTAGACATAGAAATAAAAAGAGACACATCAGTGATCATCACAATGATTGGTGGTTCACTGCCCAGCATACAATATATTATATTGGCCTCTCCTCTCAGGATTAGCACGGTTAATTGCCAGAAATCGTATTATGTGCAAAGATACAAATGAAGACATGAATTTACTTCAGACACTCTCGTCAGTCTTAAGTATGTAACAAGTGTGAAGACAAAATGGATATTCTTAAAAGAAACATATAAACCAATCACGGTAAGTAGTTTAAAAAGTCGAAACGACTGAATGTTTCATCACAATCAGGTAGTAATGAAGTAGATACCACTGTGAAAGGATTTACGTGAAATTGTGCAATCTACTAAACTCGTGTCTCTCTTATACTAGACTGTTAGTACAACTTGATGTTTGTAGTTCCATCGTTAACGCTTTGTCGCTAACCCGTCCAGAGTATTTTACGTAAGTTATAATAAACACTAATCCATTTCAGTCCTGTCAGCAAACCAATCATTCGCTACAAAGTTACTGGTGGCTGTCGACTGTGTGAGACAAATTTTGACGTTAATGACCAAAACATCTCAAGTCTGTTAAGGTATGTTTGTGAAATACTCGGCGGTCAAAATGGCAAAATATTCCACTGAATTTAATGCTCATCTCGTTGATAATTGTATCGGGATTTTCGGAAACTTTGTTTCAAGTGGATCTTTCGGGGTAATAAGTTAATCGGATTTGAAAGCGAATTGTCATACCCCTAGGATAACGTATCAGACTTGCTAACTTGTAACAATACCGAATGTTTAAAATATCCATCTGCCAGCAAGCATTATAAATGGTTGTACAAGAGGTTGTTCACTGGTGGGTTTTAGTAGCATGCATTGTATGAGCCGGGCGTACGCATATGTGTAAAATTAGTACTAACTGACATAAATCTTAGTGAAAGAGGTGACAATATCTACTGTAAAGTTCTCAGTGGTCAGTAAATAATTATAGCAACATGAATTGGCTGGGGCTTAAATGAAGAAAATACTTATCTTTATCAGATTAAAATCTGTTTGAAGCATTTTTGTCAACCTAGTCATTTTAATTTGGTTTACAAACAATCCAGTTTGTTTGTACGTTTTAGACCCCCCTGTAGTAAAAACTGTTGATTTTAATGGACTAACTTCATGAGTCTCATGTTACTTAATTCGATACGCATGTTGGATACGCAAAAGTGGAACCTTTTTTATGCTGACTAAGTAGCAAGTTCTATTATGTCATGCCTTACAACGATCGAACACATTTCTTGTAAAATTCACTTACAGTCCGCTCAACTGCAAATTTGTACTGGCCGAATAATCTAACCGCCTTTTCCAGTTTTTCATTCTCTATGGTGTTTGGGTGGCATATTGGAAAATCTGCTAATTTTTGTGGTGATTCCCCTTTTGTGTAAGTTTTACCGGAGTATTAACGAGAAATTTCTCCTATCTGAAGTTAATAATGTTTTCCCACTGAAAATTTGATCGATTACCGTCGGACTATTTCTGACTTCTTTCGTATTCAAATTCTCATATATCTTCAAAACTCCACGACTTCATAACAACAGTTAAGTAGGTCTCCCTTGAATGATCTATGCAACATTTGTAAATTAATGTGTCTAATCTGTACTGTTTCGTCCCTCACTATAAAACTCATATATTAATCGGTAGAAGTAGATGACATTTCATACCCACATTCTTTACCGGTCCAAACAACCCGTGCCCTCTCACACCAAGGCAATATTGTACAATCAAATTTCCCAATTCCAGTACGTACATTTCACTAAACACTTAAAAACAATGCATAGCATGCCGTTATCACCATCACCACCAATGTCACCTCAAGCGGCTGAACCAACCTCTGTTTCAGCCCCGATTTGGCAGTCATTTTATTCATATACCACGTGGGAAACGAACAAAGCTACCATGCACACATACACACACACACACACAAACGCATAGCAATCATTCTAGCATCCACAGTGTGGTGTATGAAAATTTGACATGCCAAAAATGACTAACAAAGCCACCAAGCTACAACCTACAAAACACACAGACAAAATCCACCGAGTGCACAGCTCTAATGTAATTATCTAAAAAGGTTCGATTTCTCGAGCTTACGCAAACGGGTCGGTTATGTCAAACACAGCTGGTTCGATTTGTTTTTAGGACGTGCATCCCTCTTTTGCAAGAATGTGCAAGTCATTCGGACTTCCCTCTCTTTTCTTTCCAAAAGAATTGAAAAAGTCTAATCTGTACACTGCATTTTGAAAACACCGAGCAAGAAACACGTGTCATCGCTCCACCGGACAAATGTTGAGTATGCTGCATATGTTTTGTGCTCACTGGATGGCTTACCATCTAGCGCGGACTACTCCAGAGGAAATGCAACGGTCTTCTTTAGTGGCTTGACAAGTCGCATATACCGACCGTCTGGTATGAGGATGCAACTGATCCCTTTGAATTATGGCGCGTAACAAAAATGCTAATCAGTTCTTTCGTACTTTTGTTCTAATACAGAAGCGTGTACATCGGTGTGTGTGGATGTGTGGGTTAGTGTGATAGAGTGGCCAGGCGGTATAAGTTCAACTCAGTGATGGTAAAACGAATTTGTATATGTTGTACTGACTTGAACCAACGACCGTGCAATTAGGACCATTGTAAGGCTGATAGCAATGCAATAAATACCCACATGAAACCGGTAATTCAGAATGCTTGACTTACGGAATTCCCAAACTTTTGCATTATATGCAAGTGAATATTTCACACACATAGACTGACATTAAACAGTGATCATAAACAGATGGTTCCGTGGATATGCTCACCATATACGCATTAATAACAGCAAAAATTCTAAAAACGCACTGCACTGATTTCACTTATGTTCTGTTACTTTTTCTCAAGCAAAACTTCCAGCTGCTACAGGCTGAAGTAATCAAATGGCATGTGTACAAGACAAACTATAGTATATGTTCCTATCGACTGACCCTAGAAAAATCAGTTCCATTCTGTCTTACACGTGGAAACAACTATCTTCATCATAACGTGGAGTGAGATATATAATTTCGAAAACAAGCCTTCCAGAGGGATATCACTCCGATCGATTTAAGACCAAGAAAAGATTACATTTGTATCACCGAAATCTGTAAGCAGTTTTGAATAACTGTTTATGACAACGTTTAATAAGAGAGCAGAACTAGGGAATGTTCGTTAAAGCTTGATCAGAACAGTGAAAACCTAATGCAGATGAACCCACGCAGCAACTTATTACATGGTTGAGGCCAGTTTATTACCAGTATGATAAGTTCGGTTAATGTGCGAAAGTTTCGGGAGAAAAAACGGTCAGATGTGCTTTAGGCACAAATGAATTTAATGTTTGAAGCAACCCCTAACCGCCTGCCATTTTAGTACTCACAGCTATTTATAGACCTTTTATGGGTTAGGGTTTGTTTCATATATCACAGATTATTTTAAACTGTTCTATTCCAATGACGTGTTTGTTATTGATGAAGTTGCTATTGTGATGTAAACTGAAGCCACTGAATGTTGTTCGTAAGTTAAAGCTAATAATGAGCATGCCAGACACATATGGAGTTTCACGTTGAAGATCAACAATAACTTCAACCATTTCAAATAACTAGTTCAGATTGTAGGTTGCAATGTTTTCAAACGGACGATGTAGGTTCTTGAGTACATTTCTTACAGTAGTTTTAACACTGGTTTTCATGAAGGTGTAAATCGTTAGCTCTTCGTATTTTTTTAGTGTGCAGCCAGTAAATTCTTTTATCTACCTTCAAAACTGAGTGCTTGGTAGTTGCAAAATCACCTTCCAACATAGTCGCAGGATGGATAACAAATGAACTCTTAACACGAATGTTTGCAAAAGGATGGATATCAAATTGAAATGGTGTTAGGCGAATGATAACAAAATGTGAGCAATCAAAAGTAGCCAGATCTGACTGAAGTTAAGCAGATAGATCCATAAAAAGTAATAATGCAGAATTTTTTGTTTGAACCATATACTCTTTTAGTGGTCTGTGACTACCAAGCATCACAATGGAGATGAACATGAAATTGATTCAGATAAATACATGAAGCTTCTTTATACATCCCCTGTGGTCCCAGTGAAAAGTCTGGCATGCAGTACAACCGGTAGGAGGTATTCACGCACTTAGACACTGAAATACACAGTTTCATGATGAGCTTTAGATATTCAACAAGATGTGATTTCTTATCTTTTCATCAAACAGTAAGGAGACTAATGTTGGTTAACGAAATTCCTGGGCCCGTGCTGTCAGTACCTGCGGTTCTATCGTTTGGAGAGTTTTGACCACGCGCTCTAATATGCTGGGTCTATCCGTCCATTATGGCGGTCTACTTGATCATGCAAGGATAGTAGTCTTCCCTCTCGATTTAATCTAATGTCAGTGACAATCAAAGGCACATTTGATCGGAAACGTTGCTTTAATATTGCTGGAAAATATGCTGTTACATTTCTGTCGCCTAATCGAACAGATAGCCCTCACGGTGTCTTTTAAATCCCTTGTTCAACTTTTTGTCTTTTGTCCTCGTTGCAACAATAGTTAAGAAACCGAACTAAAGTTAGTCAGGAGCCTCTGTCTTACCGTTTAGTCTATCTAAAACTTGCCTATGATGATCGATATCATTCCACGAACTTCACTAGCTCAAACGTAATTTTTTTGTAGAAATATGTAATCTACAAATTTTTGTCCAGTACGACAGCATTACACATATAAAATTGCTAGTACTGTGATTCGATAAGAAAACAGGTACCGTTTGGCAGCCAACATTTTGCTGTATATCTTACTCATTGTTGCGTTTTAAGCTACACAAAATCTGATGCTGCCAACCAGATTCAGGCATTATGCATTTCGGTCATTCACTGTTGTGACGTTCTTAATTAAACCGCTGCACTGTTCACATGACGGCATGCAAGTAGAACAAGTTCCGCGCGTGGCCATAAACTAAACACAAATGTGAGTTTTGGATCGATGCCAAGCCATTCATGCAACAATAACAATAACATCCACACGACTGTGCTGTCGAAATTTCGAGCAGAAATATTCCGTAAGCTTTGGTGGTTATTATTTATTCTACCGTAGGATTAGTGTTGTGCTGCGACTGTTTTCTTTGTTTAGGTTGTCTTCGTAATAGAAAAATGGAGTAATCGTGATTCCGTTGAAAAGCGAAGTTCTGAATACCAGATGAGAAATTAGTTCTGAATATACTGAAACATTTAAGGATGTCCCATAGAAATGTCATTGTTTTGATGGACTTCCCTCACCTTGTGACGTTCAGCAGCAACAGACTTTCTCGTGATCCTAGAGCCTTTACAACCTCAGACTTAAATCAGCGACAGCCCCTGTAGTCAAACTCGTTCTCATCTTCGAAACGTCCGGTATGCACAATCTGACCGGAAACCAAACAGACATTTTTATGTATTGAATGGAAACTTGTACTGACACTTCTGCCACCTCTGACACAAAGACACAGAAACTCATTTGCAGTCTACCGAAAACACCTCGCTGCATGAATGTACACTGCTCTGTCCGTAAGAAGTTTGGACATTACGACCGAACTATGTTTAACACAAAGTTAGCTATTTTACAACTAATCGAAAGATGGCCCAGTTACTCTCGACAAGTAGCTACGCGAAAACTAGTTACGGAACGCTAAATGTGTATCGATGTTTCTTAAGGTTATTCGACTTTTTATTCTACTCAAAAAGAGTTGTGATCTGGAGTGACATAATTTCAAACATTGGTGTCACACAAACCAGCACAATGTAGTTCTTATTTGAAACTTTTATAGCGTCTCTCGGTTGGTCGGATGTAATAAGACTGACAGAGTGATTTATACGCCCTCATCCCATGTATATAATCCATTATGAATGCAAGAAGATACCTTACCATATTCCTTCACAACAATCAGGATACTTCAAAATTACTTCGGACTTTGTGAAGATCCAAAGCAACTTATGTTTCGTGTGCATGGAACAACAGGTTGTCTCATCAGTTTACCGTGGTCTTAACAGTTAGGCCTACCTCCATCATTCCCTCTGTTCAGACATCGTTGACATGCCCACCGACATTGATATTCAAACTGAAATCGCATTAAATGGTTGGCTGGACAGAAACAACTGCATACATCCGGTAGCATGTATATTTGCCATCCCGTTCTGGTAACATCGTTGAGTGGTATGTGGGCTGCTCATAGGCTGTCAACAGCGAATAGTCAAAACAAGGAGAAGACATATATCGCGAGATGTTAACATTTCGATTTACTCTCATCAGTCGTCAGCGTAAAACTAG
>LUCH01001097.1:70657-131467 GCA_013368495.1 Paragonimus heterotremus
TTCTCCTTTACAATGTTGTGTGAACATTTCAGACAGATTTAGTGGAGTTCCAACTGCGAAAAGTTAAGGCTTGGCTGAATTCGAATCAGCGACAGAAACAGCATGCCCAAACGCGACAAATGCTCTATTAATCGAGGTACGAAACCACACTATCCGCTAGGAAATTTCATATTTGGACTCCGTCTCACTGTTCCATATGGAATCCACCAAATGATGCGAGGATTGTCTGCCCCAGCAAGACTTCTGGAACGGTTTATGCTGAAATCCACCAACTCCACCGATGAGCACAAAACTTGTATTACTAAAGAATATTTTGGTAGATATGTTGAGTTAGATGAGACTCAGCGGTAAGAAGTCAGGGCTTTGGCTGAAATCGAACCAGTGACGGAAACAGCGTATGTGACCGAGTCTAAATATGACATTTCCGAGCTCCTCGCATGGCTACTTAGCTCGACCGGTATAATGCTTGCCGCATCTGTCAGAGTACTCGTTAGAAACATTTTACATAAAGTCTAGTCAACGGTGATTCAGATTGGGGAGAGTTGTACTGCGAGCAAAACGAGAAACTCTAATCGCCTAGCAGTCGCATTCGTACAGTCTGTGATCTTTCTAGTTCAGATTAACATTAAACAAGCCATTACGGAACAGTCGACTCGTCTCGAATGGTGTCCTACTTGATGGTACTCAATATTGGTTGCTTTAATTCAAACAACGCTCAAATAACAAATGCGAATTCGTCTAGCGAGAGCTACCAATATGGTGCTTTTTTTCAGTCCTAACATGTCTGATCAAAAACAATGAAAATAATCTTCTCGGTTCACTATAAATAACCGCATTTAAATATTAATTTTGGGGACCGTATATTTTATTTTAATCACGTAAACAATTGAGCTATTCCGAAAACACGCGCTAAAATTTCATAGTCAAAATCTGGGGAAAAACAGTAATTTCATCCGAAAATATGGTTTCACCTACCTTTTTGCACATTTTGTTGTATGATCCTGTTGCTGTGACGTCGTAACGCGCACACAACAAACACAATGATCAATATGAGTAGCGAAAAGAAGGCTGACAAAGTAATGACCGTTATCTCGGCTACCGTCAACCGAGTGGTGAGCAAATCCCGACGTTCACCGACGCTCAGAAACGGGTCATTTCCGTTAGCCGCACCTGACATGAGCAACTGGCTCGTCGGTAATCCATCGGCGAACAATAAATGACTTTCTGGTTGTTCGTGTTCACTGGGCACTCGGAGCTGTAAAGTACAAAGCATGTGCAACTTTTGTTGATTAGTGAGTTTCCTATTTTTGTCTAAATTCTTTCAAAGTGCACCATATTCGCAAGTTAAAAAATTAGCCTTGCTCAAATGTAATTGTCGACATTGACAGTAGCACGAGTAACCCGACTGAAAACTGCTGAAAAGAAAGGATAGATGTTCCGAGATGTCTTTAACACTATGAAAGTCAGACTGCAGTCGCTCGTTGTTTGAAAACATGTACCTCCTAGCGACTTCTCCGTTGTCCACGTAGAAACCACATATCAGTTGCTATAACTTAGTTGCACCCAACCATACAATCAAAACTATTGATATGCGTAAGCGATTGTCGTCTGCGTTTATTTCACCCCTTGGTATCTTCATTAAAAATTTGCCTGATTGTCAAATTTTTTAATCCTGATGCATGCATCGTGGTGATGACCATATGTGTAAATACAGATTGTTTCAAATGGTCATTTGGAACATCTGTTGTGTGAAAAAAATATCGCCTATTCACAGATTTCACTGCAAAATCTGGAAGGTCATGTTATCAGACCGACAACTGAACGTGAATGCATTTAAGTTTTCTATGAATTAAGTACTTTTATGTAGCCCTCAATTGTGACCCAAAACCTACGTGGTAATACAGAATTAATCGTAAAATCAAGACAAGTGACAAACGTGCAACGGCTTCAGCTGGACCAAAAAACGGCAGCAATTACGGAGAAGTTAAATCCACTGGACTATTAAAATAATAAGTGCCGGCCGCCATAGTATTAAAATAACAGACTTAAAAATAAACACTGTTGGTGTCATGAACCAAGAAAACGGATGACACGCAAAATGCTTATTCAGAAAATTGACACAAGGTTATATGAATCACCACGACTTTGAACACAAACATTCATATGAAATAATCTCTGGATACTAGGGTTGGCACCACCACATTCATGTACGAGAAACAGTAGTTCTTGTCATAGTGCACTCTGGTGTTACTTCCAATACTTCCCTCCGGTTGTTTCAGTACCTAAATGTGTGCCTTTGCCTAAGTACTCACTGGTAATGTGACCTGATCATTCATCCTCACTACATCAACATCTTTAAGTACGTTTATATACTGATTTGTTTTTATACTATCTTGCTTGAATTTGCCCATGTGCTTCTATTCAGCAGGGCGAGGAGGCTTCCCCAGATCCTTCATGCTTTGCATATCGGTGAGCAAAATGCCCCAGTCATCTCACCTATAGCCTAAGTTCAATTGCAATGACAGAAGGCGAAGCGTCCTGTGGAATTTTTCAGTTACATTGCTTAGCAGGTTCTCCGTATATGATGACGCCCATGATATTCAAAACGATTGACCTACTTACCATCCACCGTATTTCCGCATCTAGTTTCATTTCTTTTTTATACTCAATATTTCAGTGCTTACTAAATCTGACTGAAGCGTCATAACTTGTTGACAACCAGTGTTTTCTTTTTGTGGGGGACTTTCGATTTCGATTCTTGAGCTTCCTCACGGCAGCGGTTGCTGTTATTCAAATGTGTTGTATATGTACAGAACCTACGATTACGGTCACTTAGATACAATGTGGCCATTTTCTGAATAAGTCTACTAGACCTTTATCTGAAGCTAGATAGATTAAACACCGCAATATCCTTAATGTGCGCTGTTTCACCAAAATACTGAGCTCTCGTAGTCAAACGAGTTACACTTACGTTTGCATTTTCGCTTATCGTCTTGCTAATAAATCTGTCACTCTGTGATTAATTGGTAAACCTATGTGGTTCATTTTAAATGTAGGCGATCTTTTATTTAATGTTTGACTACTTGTTTCTATGTAGAAGATTTGTAATCAAAACTGAGGCACGAAATCATCCGGACAACAGTAAAATGAGTATATTTATCACTGATGATGAATATCCTCAAATTTCCCCCTTCACCTGGTGTGTTTCCAAACATATTACTTCGGAAGAGCTATAAGGTGACTATGCAAAATGACTAGTGAATGGCTCCCTTAATGACTCTGCAAGGGTTACGTTTGAGTTACACTGATTAGCAGAATGTCACCCGGAATGTGACTGTTATCAGTGACACAGGCTATTGTTAACAGGCTACACAACCAGTGTCTGTATGTTCACGTTTGGAAAAAACCTCCATCCCCTTGGCAAACTACCCTCAAGACACTTCAGAAAGCAGCATGCTGCAGACAGTATGTATGACATTCATCATAGCTCCCACACCTCTAGGTTAAACTGTTGTCTCTCTCGTTTGCATTAATTTCTACCACCTGTTCTGTTTTTCACGTACGAATTATACATATTTCGCGTAATAACAAAAGCCAGCCACAAGTGGTGGAAAGCAGATGACTGCAAAAGTAGCTCCTCATAACGTGGTCTGTTGTTCAGTTAAGTGACTTATGCTTTCTAGTATTTATAACGAAGTATCCTGTGATTAAAATATATTGGCCGTTCGAGATTAAATCTCATTTGTATTATTCGGCCGCTGTGGCATTTCGTAAAATGTGTAGAATGGCATGCAAAAATAAACTAACAGTAAATCAACAGAAGGGTCCTCACATTCATTCGTGTTACAACAATATAATGTAGTTCAAAAGTAAGTCATTTGCAGTTGACAAATTTGAAGTCAACATCTCCATGGCAGCCATAAGGAGACACTAAGGAGCCTCCCTAAATGAACTACCGTATGGTGGAGGTGTTAAGAGCCATCAGTTGTGAACACAGCCAACCTAGCGTAACACACGTAGGATACTGAATCCCAAATGAATCTCACTGGAGATACGTGAATTCCGTCAGTGATAAGTGGTTTAATCTGGTTGGCTTTGCAACCTTGGTGACACTAAGACCTTGTTTTTAATATAATTGTAAAGGCGGACGGATTAATTGGCTATGTTGGATAGTGAACAGAAGGTTAGTAGTCGCTTTCTTGTCACCACCTACCACGTAATCTTTCAGCCACACAGCGCTTAAGCTCGTTTGTCTCAAGTTGGCAAACGTGGCATAAACGTCTAAGTAATTAGCGTGCATTTCTGCTCTCAGTTGATCGAGAACACAGGAGGCATGACAGCTGGACAACAACTCACCACCATCGTGGTTCAGTGCTCCACTGTTGAAGTGAGGGACGCCCCATCGAGAAATAAGGATAAACTGTGTCTACTCAAGCTTTACCAACTTGTAACGAGAAGGTTAAACATATTTAATAATCGAATTAACAAAGTAGCAAGCTACTAGCAAAGTCCGTTTTGCGGCACCCTGGAATTGTATCACAGTTTGTCTCGGACGTCACCACCATTATCTTCATCGACGCTACCGGAGTATGCAAGCATCAAACAATATTTCATCGATTTGGTCCGTCATTCACGCACAGAGAAACATCGTATTAAAGCCAATGATAGATTATTCTGTGATTTATAGTTAGTGTATATCCATTTAACACATATAGTAAACGCTTTCCTACTCTTCTTCTCTACAAATCCGCTTGTACCTGTATTCAAAACCAAGCTGCTTTAGTCAATATGTGCGTTCACGTGAATGTTGTCAGAACCGGTTTAACCAAATAACTGAGTAAAGAAACTGTTACTACAACTCTGGTTTGAAAATTAGGTATCTGCTGCGTTCATTTCAGAGGGTTCAGTGAATCCAGTTCAGGTGAATCCCTACACAACAACACATACGTAGGTAAACCATACCTGAATTTGCAAATTTGGGAAGTGAGTACATCTCTTCGGTTCTCCCTGATCGCATGCTTCGAGTGCAAGTAAATAGGTTGGATGCGTTGGTACACCAGGACTGGATGAGAGAGGATTTACATCATCCGCCGCGCCTTTGGACGTGGCCCCAGCAGCGGCGTTTGCCTCAGAAATTGTTTTACGAGGAATTTGATTCTGTAAATACAGCAACCCCGTTCGCTGGTCCATGTGGAATAGGTTACCTGCATTGCCGTTGCGAACTGCATATGTCACTTTACCATTCACTCCCTCGTCCGGGTCGAATGCGCTCACCTTTGGGAGAGGGTGCAAATAGATTAGTTATTTTCTTGTAGAATTCGCCCCTTTTGATTAGTGTACTTAACCCCAAGTTTAAATGCACCAGTGCTCCTCATGCAGAATACAAGCTTTCCCCATCCATCTGAAAGACACCCCGACTCTACTGACAGTTCGTCCAGTACTAAGCAATAAACAACTAAACTACCGACAGCAAATTTCCTCCCTAAGCAATGTGTAAGAAGAATGGACCAGCATCTATCACATGAAGAGTTCCCGATGATCGTAAGCGCACAGTTTGCCATGCACTTAGATTAACCTCGTCAATATCACTAACCTTTGAGGAGACTATGGGTACGAGTTTGGGCCGGTGCGCTGCACCTGTTTAAAATCTGGGCAAACCATTGTTTGTTCTGACCCTAATCTCTACCTTGTTGGAAATTCAAACCTAGATCGATGGTGTCTGTAATTTGAAAGTAGAGTGATCTGGAAGTACTTAAAACCGTTTTTAGCAGCTAAACTGATAAAACCGCCAGATGCATAGACATTAAAGCATAATGGGTGTATATTTCCTAACCTATGAGGCTCTGATGAACTTACCAAGTAATGTGTTAACACCGCTTGTTTTGTTGTGGAAATTGAGTCTCTCACTAAAATCTATTGAAACCCTGACATTCGGTGATGCCTAATGACTGCGTTCATGTGTTATTCACTCCCGGTGGTCTTCATGCTGAATGAATAAGTTTCGGAGTTAAGCGCATTTCTTTTTAGCTAATGACGGTATGCAAGGTAATCAGCGAATTTATAAGCAAGCTTCTCTACAATCTGTAGCTGTGAACAGAAGGCCAGATATTGCGCTTCAAAGGGCACACAGTGTAATGATTCCCTTTTCTGATTTAGCATTACACCAGTAATAGTGCTACTGGCATTTGATCGTTACGTTTCCCGCTGAAATCGAACTAGACAGATCGACCATTTCTGAGGCAGCATTATGCGCCTGGTCTGAGTTAACCTTCTGTGATATTCTTCTTGTATGATAGTCTTTACGCAGACCGTTGAACTTGAAATCACACAAGTGACTGACAAAGAAGAAACGGGCAGGCAAAAAAGGCATTGTTCTCAAGTCTTGTTTGATTTTCACTTCAACTTGACCAACAGATTCATCTTTTTTATCTGAAGAGGAGAAAACCTTTTCACTTGCATTCATCATGAAATATGAATGTGTACACTGGCTGCTAAATCCAGACAAAACAGATGCACAATGAGTTAACTAACGTGTCATAGGAGGTAAAGTCAGTCATATACCTGCACCATAATAGTGACTTGTTGTCCCGTGAATGTATAAGAAGGCTGAAATTAAAGACTGCTCGTCAGAGTCATTTTTTGATAAACCTGTTAGTAACAGTAAACGCTGACTACGTCACGTTTTACCAACTTTAGAAGATGAATAACAAACAATTAATCATAACGAATCTCAGGTTGAATTAATAGTTGAAACGGAATTGAGAGGTTGATGACGGTTGCACATATATAACTGTGGAGGGAACACCGGTTCCAAGATGTCTCGGGTATTCGGCTGGCCATTAATTATAGGTTTTTTGCATAGCAGTAACTGAACTATGCTCAAGGGTAGTCAGGTGGAGTTAGCGAATTAATGATTTAAATAACTTGGCAGTGGGAGTGTTGATTAAACAAAAGACGTATTTAATCGACTGGGCTAACTGTTTCTTAAGGTTGTTGCTTGTTCTAACGCCAAATTATGCTTTCAAATACTTTGCGACATAATATGGCCATATTTAGTAGTGTTCCGCTGTATACTCGAAGTGTAATATGCGTACGAATAAGTTCTGTTGGAGCGCTTCTCATCTACTTGGAAAATCAGAGACTTATACCTGTTTACTTCATCCCAATTAAAGAATGGCATCCTTGAAACGCTTTCTGACGCAAAGAAGCAAGTAGTGAGAAAACAAACTTGAACACAAAGAATACCAAACACGGTACGACGACATTATTAAGAAGTACACTGGTCCAACTGTCAAACATGCAGACACTTATGAACTAATGACTTTCACTGCTGATCGTTAGGAGAATGAATGACCAGACACTCATGCTAAAATTCTCTTTGCAGTTTTGAGTAGGTAGACTGAGAAGGAGACGTAGTGTTAATAATTCCAAACAACATATGACAACGTTTAATGACGACCTACTTGTAGCAATGTTTGTCCGGGAATTGCAGCCGGGTCTAGCAGAACCATGTGGTTTGTTGAATTTGGTCGTATAAACACCGGATCATTGTCGTTCTCGTCTTCAACGCTTACAGTGATCATTATTGAAACCTCGTGGATACGGTGTTTTGAAACTGCTGAATTTGTCTGTGACGAGTCCAATTTTTTTGAGTTTTGCTGGACAATGTTTGACGGTCCATCTCGCACGGTGGCATGGAACGTGTAAGCTGCTTGCTTTTCACGATCTAGTATATTCCTGTTTAGAGAGAAGTGTCAATGGTAGAGTTATTTTGTCCTAACGAGACCGACCAACCGTCTTCTCCGATTATTATTATAACAGTATTAAGTAGGTTAGCAAGTTGCTAGATTAGTGAAAAATGATGTAACAGTCATTGCAAGGGCGTTCCTTTATCTGTGGTGACCTAAAAAAGGCTACCTCTTGGTTCACAAACTTAAGGAATTAATGAATTCGAGTGGACAGACTGAAATTCAGTAGTAGCTAATGACGTGCAAGCATGAAACCACTGGACATAACAACGTGCTAAGACAATATTTTGAAATTTCTATCCATCTGACAACCTTTGGTTATGGATGCTGCAGATGTTGATTTCGCTGACTTGTGCATCTATTCACTAGGTTTCAGACACCACAACGTTAACCAGTATATTCAATATGGGAACATCACAACAGCGAGTATTTTCCTGTTTTTTTTTCTCGGTTTCAGATGATAACCCATTGAACGCCCATGCTTTTTGAAAGACAGAATACCCAAGGACGATTTGGTGTGTAGAGGTTATTGTAGGTGATCAGTTTATCAGACGACTAGTACACTGTCAAACAGTATTATGTAACTAGCCTCTTCGGATAGACGGTTCCCTGTGCTTCGTTAACTAAAACATCACCATGTGTTGAAATAAGAACAGTACAACTGTATATTCTTTTTAAGTATGAACACCTTTTAGAACTGAGTTTAACAGAGACAGAACTGCAGTGTGCAGGATTTCACAAATATATCATGGGAGATACAGTGTCGCTTATACACTCGCCGTGGAAATACGTGTGATCGAAAAACGTGTCCTGGCATATTACTAGTTGGGGTAAGTAAAACCCTTCAACGATTTCTGCACATCTGTCGGATGCCATCATAGAACGAAAATGACGACTTGGCAGAGTTCCATACTTCAAACAGTGTGAACAGGATAGAATTAAGGACGGTTCCCTTAAGAGCGTAGTTGTTGACAAACTGCTACTTAGAAAACATTTTTTTCAGTGTAACATCTTAGTCTACATCCAAATTGGTTCAATTTTACCATAGAAACAGGCGTGTATAGTGTATACAGTCATTGGTCACAAACTCATGACGACACTATTTCTGCTCAGTTTAGTTAGATGGATGGACTGTGCTTGCAATATTCAAGCCAGTCAACCAAATATCGGATTGCACACTCAGATGTTGCTGAACTGTGTCACTGGCTGTGGTAAAACTGTAATCAGTAACATTGTGCTGATCGAAAACTGCTGTTCAGCACTGAGTCTTAGGATTAGCGTAGGCATGCTCAAAATGAGGTCATCCAGAAGGGGCAAGTTCTGTACCACTGGTATTATCTTTATCAGCACATAAATGGTCAAAATAATCACACATTAATAGAACTTACTGCATCTCATCTACCGGAAGTTGATTGACACGAATGTCGGCATAGATGCGCAGTAGTAGGCCTACCAATTATCGCAATATGTCACAAACACTGGGGCGGTAATTAAATTACCGCTCGAGTTTGATTGTTTATTCTCTATTTTAATGACTTTCTGTACGGTCCACCAAACCAAAACGTGCTACACTTGATTGTTAATCTAATCTAATCTGACCGGAGGACAACAAAGACGGACTTCGTACCACGTGCACGTGATTACAGTCTAAAGTGTGACCGAGTAAGCGCATGGAAACGGTGATCGTGAACCAGAATCAGTTCAATTTCCTGACCCTCTTGGAAGTGAACAATGGAATTCTACTTAACTCCAGTCAGTCGACTGGTCCATCGGAACTGTTTTCCCAGTTCAAAATAGCTGAACTCAGTAAACATCAACAGTAAAATGTTTTGTTTCTCGCCTGTAGCTACACCATATCGAACAGATGAAATTAGAATGCCAAAATAACTAAACAATTTGTCGCTGACCGGAAACCAAAGCAATATCACAAACAGTGATAATCATGTGCCGATTTGTGATGGTCTGCTTGTAGTTGGACCATCATGAAACCAACAAAGGGGTGTATGTTTTCACTCCACAAGTGTGAAAACTACAAACTTCCATCGAACGAATAAGTTTAAATCGGATTTTAATTTGAGTCATATGCTTGAAACAACCAGCACTACCAGAGGCTGTGCTATCTGAATACCTACGTCATCCACCCCATCATTTTGCGTGTTAATTTGAATCTCAACTGCATCGAATTCGTCACCCTTGACAGCACAACTGTCAAAAACACGAAACAAACTCACATTTTGACTGCTTCAGCCATAAGGACCACATTCAGTCAGCACTACAACATCACGACAAGGATTCGACTTCAGCCATGCGCACGCAATGAAGTTCGTCTGTTTACTCCAACTGATGAGTGACTAGGCTGCACTTCCGGTGGTCCCGCTACCTCCGTGCACAGTCAGTAACAGTCAACAAAACGGATGCTCCGCTCACAGCCTGCCTAGCGGTAAATTGTAATCAGCTTCAGGATGTTGTCCAATTCTGTAGCTCCAGTATGTGAAATGGCAGTCAGTCGATTTTTTTGGATGTGTATATTAGACTGGCCATTAGTACTGTCAACAGTCTGGCAGCATGTCTGATGATACCAGTGATTGAACCGGAATTAATTACTGATGCGCCAATAAAATTTTACACACAACTCACTGATATGCGTACGGTCCAAGCTGGAAAGCAGTATTGTTTAGTGCCTGGTTAATGGAGAACGCCACTCATAAAATCTGTCTATAATAATAGTCTTTGGTTTCTTGGAACGATGGTCACAGATTCAAATGACAGTTACACTATCCGTCAACATGGCGATCTTAGTGGTAAGCATATTTGATTGCTGATAGTCAGAGTGTGAAATAGTATGAGTGGACCTTAGTAAGTAAAGTATCGAATCCAGCCAATGTTCAGATTTTTCGCAATTGACTGTCTTCTAAATTATCAAATCTGCCAAACTACTTATCAATAATTCAACGTCAATGCTCATCGGTGGCATTGGTGGATTCCAGCCTGAACTGATTGAGAAATCCTGTTTGGGCAGTCAGTCGGCCGGATTACTTGATGGATTCTAAATGACAGAGTTGGTTAGATGGGTAACTAGATCTAACTAGGAAATTTTTGCGCTTCCGACGAGACTCCGTAGCTCAGCTGACAGAGCACTTGCTGTGTTCGGACGTGTTGTTTCTGTCGCTGGTTCGAATTCAGCCGAAGTCCAGATTTTTCACAATTAGATCCCTTCTAAATAAAGTAAAAGTTCGAAAAACTGACGCACGCAATCTTTATGAGCAAGCCTACTGTAAACGACTGAGGTCGTGTGTATTGTACGGATATATACTGTCGTGCTAACGACAGATTATCGACGCACCATGTTACTTCAAAACGTATGCACTTGTAAAAATGTCCTCCAATATTTCAGTAAGAGATAATGACCCCTAACACAATGCGTTTTACCCGAGGCGCAGTCGTTAATTTTTAATCATATGTCCTTAGATGGGAAACGTTTTACCATAATAGAACTCAAGTATTTTTAATACATTGTAATCAACACATAACCATACTTTGTAGAAAACTCGTGGAACAAAAATGCGCTCCAGTTTAGAAGTCGAGTATAGTCTAAACTGTTTTAAAATTTTAGATTCAGGCTTTATATCTTTAGCTTGTTATGACTGTGAAAAAGCCATCAAAACACGAAGAAGTATAACATAGGCAGGCCACTGATAGCATTAATGTTAGTAGTCGAACTGAAGTAAAAGAAGAAAGCCAAGTTATCGCTCCAGCTAGCTAATTGTTAGGATCATTTGGTGAACCCCATACGATACAGTGGGTCGGAAGGGTAATTGAGATTAGATGTGAACTTCCTGAGCCTCCGGTGTGGCTTCGTAGCTCAGCTGGTAGACGGCTTACTGCGTACAAGCATGCCGTTTCTGTCGTTGAGTTGAATCTAGCTGGGACCGAATTTCTTTCCAGCCGGGTCTTTTTAAATTATTCATGTGTAAATTCCAAAATAGATTAGATGTCTCTACTGACACTTTCAGACCTGTGGAACACAACGTAACAAAAACAGCTAGTAACTGAATCTTAGGTGAACATCTACTTGTAAAATGTGTTTTGTTGATGGCTAGTTAATTAAAACAAGGAAAGGTGTGTGGTATTGACAGATACACTAAATATTCTACAGCAAAGCCACTCAAACTAGATTTATACTACATGAACGCATTAACTGTGACAGATCTGCGGTAAGTATCATACACGACAGTTATGGCGGTGAGACTGAGAAGCCACTTTAACCAGATAGAAGATTGGCCATGGTCGTCTTGATGAACACTGAACTGAGCATATGTTCATCATGAGAACGCGAAAAAACTAAAACTGCGTTGGACACGTCGCACGTTCAGACCAAACATCAGTAAACTGTAAGTCGAACATTTTGATCATGCACTGCAAAAACATATGAATTATTCTACAGCTAATAGAATGAAGGCTTGTATTGTTTTGGAGGAGATGCACTAAAGATGAGAGTGAATTGCTTCATTCACAAAAATGCCCCTATCTATTTTTTTCCCTGTTGACAGAAAGTGATGATCGAGAAGATTTCCAGACAGTAAATGAACTCGATAGTGAAGAAAATAATGACATCAGAATGGTAAGTTGGCTAAACCCCCATTTAGTTCCTTTCAAACGCAGAATGCAAATGAAACATTTTGCAAACACTTTTGAATGTAGTTTTTCTTCTAGCAGCTTACCTTACCCACTAAGCTTTTATAGAGAGGAGACCGTGACAATCCGGTGAACGAACCTTGTGTGCAGAAACGAAATTATTTCTCTATTTGTACCAAAGAAACCGCTTTTCCATTTTGCCTCGTATTATTTTTTTTTTACAATTACTTTTGATTAAACCATACACCAATGTACAAATCCAAATTGACCCTTGCCATTCTAACGGATTCTGTGCCAAAACAACACTGATCCACGTGTGGGTTCCGTTTGTCACTATTGCCAAAACACAACCGGCTTGACGTAACCTAGTTTACTGTGTTTCCCCGTTGCTGCAGTCCTCCCATTATAAACCGCTTTCGCAATTTCAAAAACGGTAATCGCTGCGGACGGTCTTCCTACAAGACATCCTACGTTTTACTGCTCGCTATTCTCAAATCCATTCAGGAATAGTTTCATAGCTACAAGCCTGGAGTTCAGTATGATTGGTCGTAAGGTCAGACACACTTGCTATCAAAAGTGTGTTGATAACTGGTCGGATGTCAAATAGTGACACCAAACCAACGGTCGATACACACTGGGGAGACGTTTGTGTTACATAACTCTACCGGTTGACTTGGCTAGTAAAATGCTTAACCATTTTCACAGTTTAGTTGTAAACTTGCCCAAGGCAGGTGAGACCAAATCTTAGTGAATTTTGGACTCTTGAGAGAAGACGCAATCCGTGCTTATAAAGTATTTCACCCAAGGTGTTACTGCCTGTCGAACTTTCGTTTGCTAAGCAGGACTGAGGGCTGAAGTGGTCATTGGCGGGAAACCAAACAAGAAGTAAACCGATTGGTGAACAGAACGTCAATGCAGTTTTGATGTTTTGATACTATCATCTATTGTCTGTATCCATGATGTATATCGAAGCTGCGTGAGTGAGTTGAAATAAAACGCGATCGGCACGTAACTGAGATAGTCAGCGTCAAAATTGTCTCGGCCATATTCTTGATAAGTTGGAAAAAATGATTTATGCTGTTTGTTGTAGACACCTGTAAATAATACTTACTCACTGAACCCGGAATCATATTGTACAACAATTACAATACTAGTATGAGTGTCACAGCTGTTTCTTAGATAATATAATCCGTTAGGTAACATACGGTTCTCATAATCTTCGTTATTTAGAATTCGTAGGTAGGTTTCTGTTAATTCACGTGGTGGGCTATTTTATTCCTTGGTCAGGTAATTACAATCAACGTTCACGAAATCTTAGGCGCGTGTTTCATTGATAATGCGACGTTTGCAGCGACTTATAAACTTTCCGTTTTGGATTTCTTGGATTCCAGTCTGTCACCACACCGTAGACACTGGATTTGGCAACATGCCAAAACGTAACTGATATAACTCGGCTAAAAGATCCTGGTCACATCGTATCGGGTTGTTTGAATTTCACGTCCCTACTAGAAGCTTGTCGATGCCATGGCTGGTTACGGATGTAATTGATGCAAATAGTTCACAAAGTATTCCAGTTTGCTGGTTTCCGAAAAGTTCTTAAGCCTGATAAAAGTGTCTGCACTTAAATGAAGCAAAAAGAAACACAAGTTTAAAACTTCGGTCACTCTTTTCTTTGCTGTTGAGTGGGAGGCTGTCTTTGTCAAAAACATTCATACTTGATTCATCCTATATTTGCGAACTGCAGGGGATTCCCACTGACAAGTGGTGAATTATTAGTTAACCTAATTGCAATGAAAATAGTAAGCTAGCTTGTATGATTGGTGTTTCTGTTCAGCTCCATGGTTGAGAGTACAACATTAATTTTTCCTCGTCAGCAACCCACGGTCACTAGACTAATTCCCCGCTGCTCCAAAGAGACGCCATTGTCATCGTTGAAGCAACGAGTTAGCTTCTTGTCAGTCAAGAGTGCTGTACCACACTGGTACGGCTTGTGGTCTGACTTTGGTTCCGCCAACAGTACAATGCGGGAAGGTTGATGTATGTTGTTTGACATTCTTTTTAGGCAAAATATAGTAGGAAAGAAATAGAACTGATTAATGTCAATTATGTATACACTTATGGAATGAATAGTAGTAGTCCAGGGCGGGGTGCACTAGTACGAACTATTGAAGGGAAACGTTTTCACTGTAGACAGTGTTGCATTCAGAGCTCGAAAAGGAACGAAATTACCCTACTAACGTTTGTAAAAGCAAACGCCGTTTAGAAGTTTGTGCAGTTGCATCACGTTATCTGTTATGTGAATGTTCCAACAGGCTGCACTCCTCAACTGCGCTTTGGCCGATTGGCCACTGACGCAAAACGACTCTAATAGATGCCTAATGCTAGCCAAAACGTTTTGGTGAAGTCTAAAACCCTATTGCTTTGGGTTAAAAAGTAGTGGACTGCTTGCTAAGAACTTTGATATATGTGACTACAAAAAGGATTCGAAAAGACTACCACACTACCAGATAATTTGTAATGGGTGTATTAAAAGGATTTTAGCTTTGAATTGTTCCGAAATTTTGTCAATATATTTCTTACTTTTGAGTGCAAGTTGCGTTAGATGATTGAAAACCAAGGAGATCAATACAAACAGATATCCGGATCACATATTTACTAGTGGACATAAATGAAGCCAGTACTTTCGTTATGCACTACATTAGTTTTAATTTCGTGTACATTTGTCCATTTCAGAGTAACGCTTGAAAAGTGTCGTCCTAAAAGGATAACTTCCAAGTTGGCCAATCAGCTTCAATGTGACTGCTACGCAATGTATAGCTTGCCTGTCAAATGTTTACTATTCGAGGGTTTGCCGGCCACATTTGAGCGGGGTTAAAACGTATATTATGGCTTTTTAAAATGTTTAGCGTGAATGTCAAACTAACAGAACAAGTGGATCTATTATTGTGAATGAAGCACAAGGACCTACATTAGAGGATTTGGGCGAACGCATAAAAAAATTAGCTCATTTGCTAACGACAGCCGCAATCACGGCGAACGTAAACCTAGTACATTATGGTGCGAGCCAAGCGAATGTGAAATCCGGTACCTACATTTGTCAAACTTTTATTGATTGATGAATTAGACTTGTATGTTTGCCGCTGGATTGATATATTGAGGTGCTGTCAAACTATCAGAGATTTAAGACACTGGGAAGTCCATTACAGATGTCAAAGGCTGATGAGGTCTAACTACGTGAATCTCATCACATTTACATACCAACTGACTAAAGTACTTGCAGAGAGGAGATATTTTTAACTTTTCATTTGCGTACGGTTAACAGATCTCCACTGCGTACTCGATGACCTACTGAACCGTGCCAAATGATGCTTGGTCAATGACAAGTCTCCACAAATTCCATTTTAAGCTGCAAGTTTAAGCAGTACTTTTTATTGAAAAGTTGTTCACAATACTTTGAGGATTTTTCCTCCCGAATTGGACTAAAGGTAAATACACACATTTTTTCGTTACATTTTGAGTTTGGTAAATTCTAACTCGTCTGTTCACATAACTACCTTAATGGAGAGGACCGTGAGATCGGTCAAACCGGTCAAGCACTTCTTACATTAGAATCAAATGCCGTATACTTTTAAAACATATAAAACGTTGTCAACTATATTTGCAGCCGTTTTTAGAATTGGAATGCAAGTTATGGTTGTCGTCAACCATCAGCCCTGTAGCCCCAAATGCAATCGTACAAGGTAAATTCATCAGGAGGAGTCCTTATGTGAATTTGTTTGTGGACACACATGGGCACTGCCGTTTCTATTCCAGGTCGTGCTAATTTCAGTCTTCTGTCTCAGCCTTCGTAAACTTAGGAGACAAGAAAATGCCCGTTAAACTATTTTCCATATTCCTTTCGACAGGCGAACAGCAGAGCTCCGGTAACTATGGATTAGGTCCGGAAAACATTGACGTCAGTCAGTCTTATTCTCTCTCTCCTATTAACTTGAAATTTGAACACTAAAAACTGTTCTTCACTATTCAACTCGCCAACTTATCTTCAGTTTGGGTTAAGTTACCAAGCATGTCACCTATAACTTCTAAAGGTATAGCAGTGAACGAAAAAGCGTTTCACAGTAGCCAGTCCACAACCCAATCGATTCACCGATTACTGACAACGTGGAGGTTACTGGCCTTGTTATACAGAAGCCTTCGCTTGTAACAATATCCTGTACAAATTATACATTCACTTGGCTCAAAGTGTCATATCAGGGAAACTAAACAGGTAAATAAACTCTGATAAGACCATACTGGATCTGTGCCAGTATGTTCACAGTTATGGGCGATCTCATCAAACTCTGCAATGCCAGCGTTATCAGTTGACTATTTTAAGCCATACGTTGGAAAACGCAACCAAAGCATCCAGCCGAATCTCCGAAACCAGACTTATTGATTGAATTATCACTACAGCACCATCTACTGTTGCTGATCAGTTATTAATTGCAGCATAGTTAAGCGTGTCTGTGACATAATTGAAGATTGATACATTAACTGACACTAGATTACCACTCCTGTGTCTTACGAAATTTGTCACATCTGCAAATGTGAACTGACTGATTCTTCCAAATTATCCTGCATAAACTATTGAGCTGTCAACTAAGTAAGTTTAACGTAGGCTCATCGCAATATCAGACTCATGTAATCCTTTTCACTCTTCTCAAATTCTGTGAAAATTCATGTAGTGATGGTCTGAACACCAAACCAAATGAAACCCAAATAACATCCAATGTGGAAAATAACTGTATGGACTAGAAATATAACTGATCTCTCATTTGCTGTAGCAGTTCTTAACTTTGACCAGACCATCCATGGTGAGAATGATCATCACAGGCATGACCGGCTAATTCGACTTGATCGAACATCTAAAACACTAGGATCTTAAATATCTTTCTTGTGAGTTATCTACTGTCCGTCATCAAATTGTCCAATTTCATAGTCACAGACCGCGTGTCCAAAAGCGAGGAGGGTTTGGAAGGGCTTGTGACCTGCACAGTTCGTGATGTCCAACGAGCAATGAACGAACCCTGAGGGTAGAGTGAGATTACAATAATTATTTCCCTGTCGTCCCAAGCGACAAGAATGTTGGAAAGAACCACTTTCGACTGAGTGAAATTGGGCACAGCCAGGAATTAGAGATAATTAATTCCATTGGCCGATTCGACTATACATGAGCCCAGCCATTACGAAGTATTTAAAAAAAAACCGCGTAACACCAAAATGGTTGACGTTCTACTCTATCATTTACTTACTCGCCTTTAGAAATCAAGAAGGTAGAAAGGCTAAAACTTTTCTGTTTGCGTAGACGGGTTCATTTGAATTAAAGGATAACGGAAATGTTATTAAAACTCTCCTTAACGCACAGTGAAACTGATTAGCCGCCTGGGTTTCGTGAAACAGTTAGTAATCTCCATGTTCGTTCTAGTGAGAAATGTTCGTCTGTGTGTAATATACTTATTTAAATAAGTGGCTTACAAGTTGGCAACTGGATTTGGTTGCTGTTAATGGTTAATTTTGGCAAAATACTAAAAGTTACTTTCTTGGGGAACATAATTTACTCTCAACTTTTTAAATGGCCGGTCAGTGAGTCGGAAACAGACGCCGTTTACCAGGGCCGTCATTTTTGCACTCTGACCTACTGCCTGGAACAGATATAGGTGCTGATTAGGCAAGCTTTGCTATCGGGGTTTATCAGATACGCATGCCTGACAAATGGCAACAATCACAGAGCATACGGTATGATTCTGACGGGTTTTAATCAACGAGCAGACATCCATGTAAAGGTTCATACAAACAAATTTTCAAAATTTGGCGAGAGTGGCATGGGTACATGCCAGGCGATCCCTGAAGGGACTGTAATGACCGTATGATTAGAAACTCCTTTCCAAATAAAGAGGCTCAGTTAAGTTTGTACCGTTCAATTCTCATTTTAATTCCTCATAAACATTTCTGCGGCTGTTATCCGTTTCCGAAAAATACGGAATTGCCCATTAAGAGAAGCAGCAGTGCATTCGGCAGACTCAGTTACCTGAGTCAATTCATTCAAATCTAGATTCGTCAGCCACTGAATCCAGTCAGTTGTATATCAAGCTGTCAGGTGGCTGAATTGCACGCACCTCCCAAGTTTCACCGTAGTCGTTTAGCTTGTGAACAGCAAGTCGATTTCTACTACAGGATGAAGTTTTCAGTGCATACATATCCGTCCTTGCGTAAGTCTCTTCAATGTTTACACATTCCCTTGCTACATTCAAATTTCCCCTTTACATTACATGTTCTCTGTAAGAGGGCCTTCAAGAAGAGAAATTCCACTTGTGATAACAGTTTTAGTTGGGAATGTGCAACTTACACTGAGAATCCTATCCCTGTTTGAGACAGACCATCCAAAAAACGAACAAAGAAGACTACTGTACGGCAGGCCTAATTCTTTCGGCATGACAGAAGAATTTGAGTCCTTACTAGAGGGCTTTCTCGAAACGGTTCTACATTTCTCACAGTGCAGTGTTAAGGTTTCTCATAAATCAGCGTAGTTTGCTTACACTATGAAAGTACGAAGTAACTGAGAGTTTCACACTACGATTTATCGTCCACACCATGAATCCGTGTAATGAGTGGTGACAATGAGTATTTTTTCCTGATTTGGATGATGTACCAATTGTCGGGAATTATGTCACTTGAGATATGACCGTGGTTCAGTCCCCGTCCCAACAAACAACTCAGTGGAAAAGCTGTAAGCAATAAAGATTGCTCCGTTACATACAAACTGTATGTCGCCAGCTGGGTAAACACCGAATTGCCAACTAAGAAAATTAAGGAAGAGTAAAACTCAACAAACCATAAGAATTTCGAGGAGAAAGTGAAATATTAAACGATTGTGAGAGGGGAAAACTCATCAAAAGTAGTTCGAAGTTGATCACTGCCAGGTGTCAGTCGAATCAATTACAGAACGGATTATGTGAATGGTTTCCAAGGTCACACTCGAGAATCATGCTGACTTATCATGTTTTTTTAAAGATGCCATTGAACACAGAAATTTACCAGAATGTAATGAGCTTGCAGCGATAAACGTCAGATGTTAATGTTTCAAGTCAGACAATCTCTCATCTTGCTTCTGCGTGGTTAGGTGGCATGACTATCCCAAGTGTCGTGTGAAAACTTGACAGTGTGCGAAAAAATATGACGGTGTATTCTTGTTTTCAAGAGAGGCAAGCATTTCGAAGAACAGCCTCCACAAACAGTATTTCACACATCACCTTTTTAGCATTACAGTCGGTGATCAAATATGAGTGACTTTGGAAACACAAAAACCGCGATGCCCAAAGGAGATGAATCAATTAAACCGGAGGTTGCATAGTGGTATAGCAGTCAAGCAGCAAAATATTGCTTGTATGGAACAACTACTATACCCGTGAAGGACTTCTAGTCGGTTTTGTCGTTGAGTAGAGTGTTAGATTCATCCTAGTTAGTTCATATGAACAGCAATAATATTTTAGTAATTGGAGGTTATACACAGTAACACATGCTGATTTGGACGCTGCTGGAACACAAGTTGAGTTAAACGACTTGGAGATTTTTCGGTAAAATTTTCATGGCGGAAGCTTTATGCTTTGGATACATGATTTACGTTAGGTAAAAAGTAGACATGCGGAAGACCCACTATGACTAATGTTCTGTTCCTACTGAACTGTGTATCAACACACTATTTGCGTTAACAACGCATGGACCGCAAAAAAGTATCTTCTCAATCATTCACTTCCGGCGTTTACATATGTGAAAGGATACAGGTAACTACAATTGACTGCCGGGTGGTTGGCTCACTGTGTGAACAATCCCTCATTCTCTGTCGTTAGTAATACGCGTGAAAGCCACTGTATAAGACGCTTCAAACGCAAATACCACGCAGTGTTTTACATCACGATGTTTATTGTGGTTTTGTCTGCTTGTGTCAGTTCATGTGAATTTCGGTGAGTTGAAACATAAACGAATATATTCTCCAACAAGTTCATTCTTTAACCCATTACACCGTATGTTAACTTCTGTCATCTTTCAAAAATAAAACTTCATTAAAAACGCAATGAGTCTATGGCTTGCCTCTCAATTTTGCCAAATTAAACAGCAAAGAATATTAGAGGACCACTGATAGACGCATTGCTGTACAGTGTAATAACTGAGAGATCGTCAAGTTACTAAGCATCAAACAGTTTGATTAAATGAATGCAAAGGCAAAAGACAGGTAAGTAAAAAAAGTGTATCGATATACTTCCGTGTCCTCTGGTATTTGCAGACCGTGGTAAAATGTGGTAGTTTTTGCTATTAGTCTGGCTCTGACCTAATGGTCGACGAATTCAACCGTTCATTTTCGACACACCATACGTTGGCGTGACCGTCGTAAACCTTATGTGATATATGTTTTTGTTAATGTAATTTTAAATGCAAGACTCCTACAATGAACTATCAGATGTAGCCGAAACGCAGAGTGTGGCAATCTGCTTGTATTCCGAGTTGTTTGCAGAGAATTAGATGCTTTCTGTCTTATTTTCTGAGTTGTGATTGTATAGAGTTCGTTTTAGTACGAGTAGCTCGGATAAAATTGACAACTGAGCATGACGCATTTGTTCATCCATAGTTCGATGTTTGAGAATTTTTCCTGGTACCAATTACAACCTCTGAATTCGGCCAAAACTATCGGCTGGCTCACCGTGGATGGAACCGCCATATTCATTTTCAACCTGCTCATTAGAACTTATCTTTTTAAGCAAGAGAACTGTTAGATCAACCATTGTGATCAGATTAACATGTAGGTTACCGAATGCAAGGAGTACAAAGTACACAAACTCATCTGATTCTGCGTTGAACGGCTCAAGCAGAATGATAAATGGACACAGTAATGACCGAATAAGAGCACTTGGAGCAGACAGTACTTACACAGACATCAGTCTAAGATGCTTTTGATGGAAATTGTAATTGTCCAACATATAGCCAACATATCGTGAGGGAGAAGCAAATGAATGGGGGCTGTCGTGAAACACTGATTGCGATCTCATTATTATAGGAGATTTTGTGTGATCAGGTTATCTGAAATAGTCAGATTGGATTCCAACAGTTTAGTTTAACATCTATGCTTGAAAAAGTGATTTAAACAGTCCAATAGAGCATTTGGTGCATGTCAACATTTTCACTTTCCTCAAGTCTATGGTATTCCTAATTGCGATCGCCATTGCAAACGTTTCCGTCCGTGCTAACACACCCACTTCTGATTAGCCTTCAAAGGAGCGGAGGTTTAGTCCAGGAATTCTTCATGAAATAGAGCGATGACCAGGTATATCTGAAGATAACAGTTGTCATTAAATTTTAATTGTATGAAAGGTTGCCACTTAAATCCTAACCGTTTCCATCGTCTAAAAATTTAAACAGCCTGTCAGAAAGTTTGCCTCATAAAACAATGGTATCTTCAAGTATGCCCTTATGAGCTACTATTTCCGACCTGTTGTGAGTTTAATTACAACAAATTGGCGGTTGTTCTCGTTTGAAATAAGTGAGCAACTCTACGGAGTTGCATAACGGCAAGTAACTTACCGGGTGGTCAAGACTCCAGATTTGGGGTCTATCCAAAATGGTTTGGCATCCGTTCCATCCTTTAGACCATAGACTAGCCGGTCGTCTCCAGTGAACTCAGCCGGAAGCTTCGCATGATCCCTAAACATGGAATGATCTTCATTCATTTCCATATTGAACGACGAAGCAGGCATATTATCCATATCATATGCTTGTATTTGACCGATACGTGTCCCAGGAAGTAGATTTTCTCGAACCGAAAACGTATATCCACCCGTAACTGTCCGCTGTGGAGAAAATGTAGGTGGATTGTCATTTATGTCCAGTATTGTAACATCCACAGTGCAAGATCCCGTAAGAGCTGGTTTTCCGTTGTCGGCTGCAAGAACGATGAACCGGTATCTGGATGTTTGCTCTCTGTCAAATGGTCCTAAGGCAAACAGCTGACCAGTTTCATTATCAACGGAAAATAGTTTCTTCATTATGCCACTTTCATCAGACTTAATGCGATAACTTATTAGCTGATTCATACCATCGTCTTCGTCATTAGCTGTTACAAAGGCTAATCCATTTTTGGTAAACCACGTTCGATTATGTATGTCGCGCTCTCCTAGTTCCCTTTCACCATCGTCTTCCATGACAGAGAACTGATAGGTAACCTCTTGAAACTGTGGGCTATGGTCGTTCACGTCCATTAAATTCACCCCAACATCCATCGTAGAAATATGGTCCACTAAATCCCGACATTCGATTGAGAGGATTAAACGAGGCGTTTTCTCACGATCGAGCGCCACCACAGTGAACAGTTGGTACTCATTTCCGACAACGTCCTGTTGCGTCATGCGAAATAAATTGGCCGTTCTGCCAATGAGGCTGCAACGGATAATCTCCCTACCCTGATTGTCCGGATCGGTAACCTCAACCACACCTATTAGTTTACCAGCGGCCTCGTTCTCGGCTACTGCAAGTTCCGTCTCCATTGCTTGTGACTGCCCGCTTACGACGGGCGTTCCACTCCACGATTGAACTGGGTGCACACGAATTGTTGGAGCCTCGTCATTCACATCCTCCACTATCAATCTGATGGTCGCATAGCCGGTTCTGGCATACGCCGGATCGGAACCATCCACTGCTTGAACATCAAACGCCAGTTGACCCGTTGGCAAACAGGTAGGCTGGCTACCCTGTTGACCACGTACTTGTTGGTCAACCTCTAATCGTTGACGTACCCGCAATTCGCCGTCTTTTGTCAGTTCAAAAAAGTGTTCTATCAGGGGTAGTTGTGGGCTTGGTACCAACCCGTAGGTGATTTCTGCATTCCCACCCTCATCGGTATCTGTTGCTTGCACTCGGAGTAAAGTTTGCCCAACAGGGAACGTTTCCGGGACAGTACCAATCTTCTGATTACTAAGCTGTGGTTGGTAGACAGGTCTAGAGAACTGTGGTGTATTATCATTTATGTCGGTGATATTAACGTGTATATGCAACTGACTAGAGAATGCTCGCTCACCATGCAAATTGCAAGCTATTAATGTCATATCCCAACCATCTGGCCGTGCTTCTCGATCGATATCATGTTTCGAAAGTAAAAATAATCTACTTCCCTGAGAGTTTGTTCCTGCTGACTCTTTCAGTAGTTCGAACATATCTGTTGCTCTCATCCGATTTGCTTGCAAGTTTGCAAAGTTGTCCACCCGTTGATTTGATTGGGATACATCTAGGTCCTGTAAGCGATATGTTACGACTGCATTCACTCCTCTGTCGGTATCGGTTGCTAGTGGAATTGGCTGTTTTGATCCGACCGGATCCCCGTCTTTGAAATGCAGAACATGAAATTTTTGTAACCATACAGGTGGGTTGTCGTTTATATCTTGTAGGTAGACAATAGCCTGGTGAATAGTCTGCACACCATCGTTGTTCGTGGCCACTTTAAGTTGAATTGCACAGTCAGTACTTCGAGGTGTGTCACTTTTCGTACTTTCTGACATAGTATTCAACAGATTAACGTAACTATGACTGCCCTTAGAACTTGATTCGATATAGAAATCTGATTCGCTGTAGTCACCTGCTGACGGAAACAATGAACCTGTCTGAGAAACGCTTGGGGGACAAATGGATTCCCGATCAAGCCGACCGTCGACTACTAGTTGTAGACTTGGCGCACGAACTGCGTTGTTAGAGATCGCATCACTATCAACTCCCTGACGAAATGAAAGACTCGAAACACCCGGATCTTTCTGATTGATAATCCGAGGAGGCTCTTTATTGGAATTCATAAAAATTATACCTAACTCCCTGTCAGCTGCAATGACGGTTCCTTTACGGCACTCTTCGTTCACATAGAACTGCAATGTTTCGGAATGTTTTATTGCACTTGTAGCACCATTCACTGTAATCCATAAAAAACACAAGGCAAATAAACAAGAATTTGACGATTTCATTCGAGTGAAATAAGCCTTCAGAGGAATTTTTGCTTCTCGGTCTGCAACATGTGGGAATATCAGAAGTTTACGACGGAAGCATCCCTCAGGTCAACCGTACTGAACTAACAGCTGTCTGAAAATGAACAGATAAAAAGTAAAGCGATGAAATTATTAGATACTAATACAGAAAGTCATGCCCAAAAACTTAGATTTACCGTCATTAAAACGTGAAGAAATACGATATGGTCGTGGTCATTGTTCACATGTGAAAGCGGTTGAGCGTTTATGTATGATAATTTGGTCGTGCCTAATGTGAAGCCGATGGCGAAATGTTCAACACGGTTGCCTCATGAAAACGTGGCTGGAGTTCTAGTCCCACTAGTTGCAGGATTATTCATTACTAACGAGCTCTATTGAGAGCGAAACGCGGGTCTGGTGCTTCTTTTCGAAAATGGCGGACTGGATTGCCTGTGAGAATGCAACAGTTGTAATCACTTGTGAATGATGTTCAACCTTCCTGAAATACCTTGTCCTAGGCTGGAACACAAAGGTACATATAAACGAAACAAGTTTTTCGCAGACTGATTCGCAGTTATTAGCATGAGACCTACATCGAATTCCAGAGTCCATCTTGAAGTGCCCTATTCCAGGTAAACTGAAACCTTTCAGTGGACCGCCTCTGCGATGCCAAGCCACATACAAACTGCTTTTATTTACTGAGATCCCTGTTATGAGATATCGGCTTCCGTGGCGACGCAGACTGTTCATTTATCACATTTTGAAAAGAAGACTGATGTCAGGGGTTCGTATTTGTTAGGCAGAGTCGGTGGTGCATATTCCTCCTACATGTTTCATGTGAACTCGAGTCACGTTGTTATGAAGCAGCCGTCTGACAACGAGAATAAGCAAGACTGAAGTCTTCTATTCAGACGTTCAGCCAAACCCGCTTGTGAGTGATGTTGAGATTGCCTGATAGCCATTAGGGGATATTTGATAACTTCCAGCTAACTGATTTCAACAGCCATGAGTTTAAAACGTTTCTTGGAGTCGGAATTACGAACACCATTAGACATTTTGAGCCACTTGTCGTTAATGACAGGCATTGCTGAAGAACCTTAACAAGAGTGGAACTCGTCTGTCTCATCTATCTCCTTTTGAAATAGGCTGGCCGTTGACTATATGTGGAAGCGAAATTTGCAAACATCTGAATGGCGTTCAGCTTGCACTTACAATGAAATTTATCGGGCTTGCTACTGGGAGGATGACTCGAAACTGAAGGTCTTACTCGGCGTGATCATCAGCGCAATAAACGTTTTAGTTTCAAGCGACGTCGAAACCGTTTGTTGATGCTGCGTCTGATTCTCAATTCCAGACTGAAAATCCATAACCACTTTCCTTGAGATCATCAGGCAAAAGCAACTATTGCAAGATGTTTAATGTCCGACATGGAGTGCTGAGAAAAAGAACCTCACGACTTAAATTATTAACCGTATGAACATTTTTTTACGACGCTACTCTGTTAACAAAGGTATTCAACGTAATGCCGTCAGTTAGGATGGCAACAAAATCTGCGAAATTAAATTCACCGATTCATTCGTCAGTTCGACAATATACCTCATACATCTTCAGATACCAATGTCAGCAGCAGTGATAATATTGTCCATAAACCCAATAAAATTTACAAAGTATTACGGGATACAATGCTGAGGTTAGTAAAGCAGGTGATCAGAATGTACACAGCGAACAGGTGAGCTGAGGTTGTGTAGAAATCAAGCCAGTTGTAGAATAATGTAGGATCTCGATAATCGAGTGGAAACACGTAAATTCCAACGTATGGATTCAAGCAATATTCTGAATAGTGTCAAGAATGAAACTCTGTGCACATGGTTACCAGCACTGAAAATATAGTGTTGTTATCCTCATTACCACCAACCTTTGAACCATTAAGAAAAACTTCTACAGGACTATTATATTTGTGATTCACAGTGCCAGGAACCAGGAGAGCAGAAGAATGCACTTATATAATGGCACAATATTTCGAACAGATGAGAATTATCTTAAGAAACTTCTGTCGTTAAACTCAACCAGTGAGTAGCTATAAAACCTCATGTATTTTCGTGTGTGACCGTGATTGGTGAGCTCCGTGAAGACGTTGTTAACTCAAAACACGTAATGACTATATAGATTTGAGAAGTGGTACGATGGATTCTTCGAACTGAAGCTGTTCGGAAGTCGTAACTTTTGGAAGGTTACTGCATGAAAAATTTGCCAAGGTTTCAACCACTGATCAAACTGGTTTGGCAAACACGACTGACTTGCAACCTTAACCAGGTAACGATTTTGAAGGTAAATTATGGATTATTAATGAGGTGAACGAACTGAAAACCGTCTATCACTCAGTGCTAGTGCATCTTAGTCGAACAACCGCGTATTTGACTTCTTCGAGAATTTGCCACCTCATTTAGTAAAAGTTTGAATTCCTGCATCGTCAACGTTTAAATCACCTAGTAACCGAATAATGTGAGTGATCTGTGAATATCACTTGACTTTACGCAGTGCAGGGGTAACTTGACCAATCCTTACTGTTATGCTCATAAACAGTGTGTGTTTCGGAAGGGTATGTTTTAAGTAACGTGAATAACATCGTACTGTTCCCAGGAGAAAAAATAAATGGTTACCTTTGAACTGGGCTGCTTGTGTGTGCAGTCAAGAAATACTTTTATGTAATTTGACTGATGGCACGGTTAGACTGAAGTGAATGACGACACCCGATCAAGTCAACAGTAGACGAAACAGCAAACAAGTTAATTTCTGTGCAATAACATTGAATATCACATAAATACATATGAACTAGTGGTTTAAATAGAAATAGTTTGAATAAAGCAAAGATATTAAATAAGGCTCATTCGAAAATGCAAAGAATCGGCTTCACGATAGAGTTTACTAGTGTGAATATAAAAGTTATGGTTGTCACATTGTGAGTTCTGGGTTTCACAATGTGTCTTGATTAGCTGTATACAATCTATGCGGTAACATAAGCACAAATACTGCAGCGTTTGTTCTGAAGATTGTTGTGTACATAAATTAGAAGAACTTCATTGATTTGGCTGACCTCAATCACAGGACAGTTGCATCATCTGACCTGCTTCAAAGCAATTCCTAAATGTTGCAAGTAGGATAAGACAAACGGAAAACATTCAGTTTTGAGTTATTTTTACTAACTAGAAAGCAGTTGGTGGCCTACGCTCGGTCACCAAAGCGCAAGTGAACTGTGCACAACGTGTCGCTAAATCTGTTTTACATTTGTTCAACACAAATGTTGCAATGCAGCAATCGTGCGGACAACAAAGGCGTTTGAAACAGTTTGCTAAATAACGTGACATTTTGAAAATCGTGGACCTTTGCTTTCCTACAGTCTATTGTTAAGTGTGCAGTTCAGTCGTAAGGTTTGCTTTCAAATTACTATCTGGGAAAGTGGTGGCGAACATAGATCAGTTCTGCGTAAGTTAGTTTTGAAAGAATTTTATTGATTTTCTCAGTTTTTTGTATTATTGTTTATGACATTCGTCTTCCCCAAACAACTTGCTAACCCTATAGTCACCTCTATCATGAGCAACACCTTTATTGATTCAAGCACCGATGCGTTCGACTTAGATCTTCTATGTTACAGACAATTGGGATGTTTCTGCATATCACTTCCGTATTTTTAAATCCTGCATATTATTTTCATTCGACCATAACATCCATTCGAATAATTTTGTCTGTTTTGATGGTCGAACCATTCAGTAATCAATAAATGCTATTCGACCCTCTGTTAGAGAATCAACGGGAGAAACAGTTCCACTCAAAGATCATTCGTTGATTTCAGGCATGCAGACTTAGCTTGCCTGCCCGTTGCTCAGCGAAGCAAATCTATAGTTCCGGTTGACTGAGTTCTGTGGTCACCAGCCATTCCGATGGCTATGTGGTTTGTCAGGCAGAACGAATGAACTTCTTTCGGGCAGTCTCAATTGACTCAAACTAAGGAAAATTCTTTTCGTGACCTTGTTGATGCTTGAGTGATGTAGTACTGTCAACTCGGACCGTTCTTTTCAAAACATAATAGATTAACTGCACCTGCCTTCACTGCTTTCCGTTTACGTGGCTGTCACATATTCAACATACGCGGCACAAGTCTGGTTATGACAGCTGTTTTTAACACCGGTCAATGTCGTCAACATCCATGATCCTTTATCACTTGTCAGCGACCGTATTATTGGCAATAACACTGAAAGACTATAGCCTGACTAGAGGGTTACGATAGTCGGTTATTCATTGTATTTAATGTGACGCTTAGTATGTTCCATATCGGTATAATTAGACAGCATAACAACAACTCACAGGCATTTTTGTTCAAGGGTGGGAAGTTTACGTTTGTTCGTATCTAGTGTTAAATCGATAAAGACGTGGTTAGGGCATTCGCCATCTCGATTTAGATAAGACTATCTCAAACCAACTTTCAACTGATATGCATCCAAGTGCGAAATATACAGCAAGTTATAATTATTTACCCTACGACATTTAAGCCAGAACAAGCAGTTTTGATAAGTTGAATAACCTGCGCAATGCCTCTTTTATAATCTTTCTTATATACTGCTCGAAGCTTAATATTAAAAAAACTGTCTACGGAAACCATGAGTGACTGAAGATGTGTATTTACCCACTTACATTATCGTTTGATTGCATTTGCTGTGTACATTTGAAACTAGTAATTCTCGTTTTGTCTTCGAACGGAGTAACCAAATGCACCAACCATGATATAATTCAGAGAAAGATGACACGGTTAAACAAGTTGGAAACATTTGTATATTTTGTGTTTGTTCCATATGCTAGATGAATAGTAATGAAGAATGATGTTGGTGTAATGTTCTATTTAAAGGGGCGAACTTGAAGCTATAAATTGAGTAAGAGTTGTAGGAAATTGACAAAATGAATAGGCAACAGAGCAGAAACCCAGTTATTTCTTACCAAGCGTAGCACGGTTAAATCAAAACACTGTATTATGTTTAATAACAAGAAAGCTGGGTAAAAGTGGAGCAAGGTTCCGGCAAATATTTCTACGTCAGAGTTGAGTTAGTTGAGGCATACAGGACGTTATGACCAGTTTCCCTATACCAATCGAGGTTATCATGTCAACAAAACGGTGACATCCGCTAATCCGTTTGGTTTGCAACCAAACATCCGTTCTGGAACACACCACCAGAACCTGCGCGACAATGTCATCACTCAGTGGCTTTAAAGGACGAACCGATCTAATCACCGAACCGAGCTTTCAAATAGGCAGACCATTCCAATAGACTGAATCTGCCCTTAACATTTCGCGTATTGCTACTCATGAGCTGTTGCTGTGTGTATTCTGGCAACCATGGAGTTTAGGAATGGCAGGTAATTTTCGATTATGTTCAGCTGTTACATTCTAGCCATCCTACTGTTTTCCTGTACAGTTTTATTAATCATTGTTTGAAGAAACCTACATATATTGACAGATATTTTTTATCCAGTTTCCAATCAGATAAGTGAAACGACTTTCATTCTTCTTCAGTCTGTAACCACCGAAAGAGTCCAGTCTAGTTACACACTGTAGTGGAAGGTCAAGCGTAACAATATTTTTTTGAAATACGTATGTTGGTCGAACTATACACGGACCGAGTTTATTTCTTTAAACGAGTGCCTTTAACCCGCTTACAAAAACAATAAGTGGAGACCTTTCGTGGCAGATTCTGATAGATTGATACTGGCTATCAACCGAGTGTAACTTGCAGCACATGTTACTTATGTGATGTTCCTTCTGTGACATAACTTGATTGGACAAATTCACATTTGATAAAGGTTTATATGGTTGGTAGGGCTTTCCACACAGTAAAAGCAAGTCACTTTCCAATATATTCGTGTAGGTGGGAAAACGAACGAACTGTTGTAATTAGCTCGAGGTTGAAACACAGAAAACTAATCTTGTTGATGAGTCTGTTTTCTTTAAGTTTGCCAGTGTCCGTTGTGTTTGTTCTAATGAGGTTAGTGTCCCTCAACCCACATAACTGGAACTCTTCGTTGTACCCGAATATGAGGCAACATTACAACATACATTGGTTCTATCATTAGACAACTCAGCGTTATACTTAGTCATTTGGATATTAACTTAGCTTTTCTCACCTTGCAGGATTAATACAAGCACCGCCAGTGTGAGTCACAGGTGATCATTCCTTAGACTTGTTCGTGAATAATGATATCTAGCCTTTCTCTCCAGGAAGCTTTCATGTTTAGCGTGAAGCTAAATCAAGTGAATCCACATTTAGTATTAATAAACATAATTAGCCGTTTGCTGATTATAGATTCAGATTGACATGATCCATCATTTCCTCTTCATTCTCTGTTACACTGTGATATGTGCCGCAAATTTATACGGCTACAGCGTGTATCAGCAACAAAGATCTGATAGCCTATAAAGTAGCAGAAAATAGTGGGATAAACGACCGTTTTTCTAGTATGGAAGCCCGTAGAGGATGGCCGTCTTGTAGCGCACCAACCGGTCGATGATTCTCAAGAGTAAGGGATAATCTGTATCGCATTTGTGGTGGTTTAAAAGCCTGACCTGGTAAACAGCCTGGGGAAATTTCGTGGAGCAAAACGAATTAGTTTTTCGATATCGACCGCCATTGTCCACTGTTGCTGATCAGTGACTCACAGGGCAACGCACGGAACTTCCACCTGAAGCCCTGTATGATATACTGTGCGACCGTGCAGATCGCATCACATTCCCGCACAGTTAAGAGTCAATCTTCTTGAGACTACAGAAACTAAAGTAATTAGCATGTGATGAGGTCAGTCGCTGTAAACTGTATTTATGCAAATGGCTGATGGAGTTTAAACCTTCTGGGCTGCAGGAAGTCTGTGTGTACAAGAAATCTCACCTGATTCATTTACGGATTATTTTCCACTACATACTAGTAAGCAGCACCGATTATGCTGGAGAGTTACACTGCATCCCTTCCTAACTTTTCACCATAATCCTTCGCTGGTCTTGAAAAAAGCGAGATAGGGAGTGGAACTTGTCCGCAGTCAGGTAAATTGTTATGTATATCATGCACCCGAGTATTGTTGTAGGTTTTGTACGTGATAAGCGAATATACTGATTGCTATGACCAGATGCAAAGGATATGTATATTTACCGCGTCGTATAGATGATACTATCTGTTTGTGAAATAAGAAGTGTGCGTTCTCTATCCTGGAGAACTTAGTAACCAGATTAACAAATATCGTTTAGTTTGAATAGCAATATACACATCTTTGTTCAAGAGAAGAATGAACGATGACAGCAAAATTAAGCAACAGATATGTAAAAAGGTGAATTAGAAGACATGCTATCTGTCAAATGTGAGACGCTGCGTAGTTAGCAAAACTGAACAGTTGACAAGTCCTCTCACAGGAATATCAAGTGTTAATGGATTATTCATCAAATGAAAAGTTATTTGTGCTGTATATAACAAAAAGGTTTATAATTTTTTTAAAGATTACACTAAAACTAATAAAAGTAAAATAGATGAACAGTCAGTCAGACAAAATCAAAAGCTCTTCAGGGCACAGAAGTGTTATCACAGTCAAGACTCACTCATCGGAACGGAAGAATGTGTTTCATAGTGAGACAACTGTCAGAGAGGTGGTAACAGTCAACGCTAAGAGTGGATCCGGGTAACTTGGGCCTCTAACCTCGAACCCATGAACAAATCACTGAAGTCGCCAAGTTCCCCGCATAAATGTGTCGTAGGTTTTTAGGGGACCTAGAACAGTCAGTAGACATAAATCCGCGACTGCGTAGGAGGGCAGCCTCAGTCAAAGAATAGCGTTACGTGAGAAGAGAAATATAATACCGCCAAAAGAGATGATCACAGGTGAATAAGAAACAGAGTTCACATCACAACCTAAAGTATGGAGAGCCGATTTAATTGCGGCATTGTTAGAGTTGGTCCCGTATTTCACAATCTCGACTGTCCAGGCGAATTGAATTTGGTAACCACCCACTATACTGACGTCAAGCACTACAGCAGCGCCGTCATGGACCACGATAACATCGGGTTTGATGAACGAACTCGCCGTTGGTACTCGCAACTCCTCGAAGACTCTATAGCCCAAGTTGTCAAATCGTTGCGCCAGGTCTTTGGCCACACGGTTGTATCGGGCACAACGCATGTCAAGAGTGATCCAGCATGTTTGTAGAATATGAGCAAAGCTTTTCGGTTGACCTCAATTGCCACGGCAGAGAACTGAGTGGTCACTTCCGCAAACTCGTGAATTTCGAACCTTAGCCCGCAAGAGACTACATCTCAGCTGGATGGCACGAATAAAGATTCTGGAGAAGATGCGATCTGGGTTAAACAGCCAACGATTAGGGACAGGAGAGCGTGACACTTCCTGAAGACCACGGCCGTCAAGGGAAAGGTAAAGTTTATGCATCCACGTCGCATGGGCTTCCTCCTCGTTCGTCACCACTTGTAGCGACTATAATAAATGATATTTTTGGTAGTTGCATTCACTTGTACATTTTCAATGATTTTGGCTTTTTGCCTACTTTTGTCTTAGCCATGCTATTCCATTTGTAATATCCATCCCGGGGCTACAACATAACTCGCTCCGTGCTCCGCCAGCTTGACGTGCTTTCTCTGTACACTCTACTTTCCAAGGTCAATACAAATACACCAGGGTCAATGCGCTGAGTTCTAGTTTTTCATTGTCGATCGGTTTTCGATAGTGATCACAGACTGTTGGACCAGTTCCGACACACTACACCCTGAGCGCGTACTGGAATGTTCACTTCCCTCAAGATAGAGTCAAACGAATTATCTTTGACCACATTCCGCAGAAATGGACATTGCAGGAAAGAAGTCCATCCACTCGAGATTTTCACGAGATTGGAATAGTGGTAGACATACTCTGGACGACCAAACCGCCCAAACGAACTGGGGTATGGATGTAGCTGACTGATGTGTCTTTAGGGAGGAGGAGCCACTGCCGAACAAACGGGTAAATCGTACAATCCATAGTTTTGAGCGTGTTACGATGGACTGAGCTCAACATTAATAAGTGATTCATCTTCGGGATCAGATGCTGTCTCAGAAGTTCAAGACACTGGTGTGGCTTCAAGGACACTTTGTTAATATTAACCAGCATTGTACGAAGTTGCAGGCGGTGATTTGTAAACGCTTTACTCTTCCAGGTGAACGAAATACTTAGATAGGTCACCGTGTCGGAAGCGCTTAGTGAATGGATAATATTCGGGCCGAAGTGGATATATTCATCGGAGATGGCAGTTGCGTTATGTTTATGGTCACCGCGGATGACCATGAGTTTAGTCTTCTGTGTGTTGATCTCCAGTTCGGATAGTTCCAGGACACCAGCGGCGGCTGCAAGCTTCTCGGAGAGACGCGTAGGATTCTCAGCTGGAAGAATCGGATCGTCGGCATAGACGGAACCGCTGACCAGCGTGTCGCGGAAATGGTAGCTAAGCTCTGGTCGAGATAGTGCCAACACCTCATCTATTGTGATGATGAATAGAAGCGGGGACAGTGGGTCACCCTGGCGAACACCACGCTAGGATCGGGGAACGGAGTCCTTGAAAGCGGCGGAAGCATTTCGGTAGGAGTCGGTAGTGTAATGCTTAAGAGGTGGAGGAGTATCGAAGGCTCGGACTGATCTGGTAATCGAATCTTGTGAGATAGAATCAAACGCTTCAGACACGTCAATAAAAGCTGCACACAGACATGAAGACGTGGTACATGACTCCCAAGGCAGCGCATGGAGCAGGGAGGTCGCCTCGAGGCAACCGTCTCGGTGTAGCAGAGCAAACTGGAGCGAGGGCTGTTGCAAGCATGTATTCCAACGATCGGTCAATAGCTTGTGGAAATAACTTATTAAAGTCGAAGATACGGCGATGGGTCTCAGCGCAGTCGGAGATGAATTGTTGTCTACTTTGGGTACAAGCGTGATGCGGGAGCAACATAAGTGGATTGGACAACCTTGGGTTAGCAGGAACATCAAGACATCAGCCAAGACATCAGCTTTAATACGCTTCAAATGTTTGGGCAACAATTTGTCCAAACCTGGAACGGTTTTCCAAGTGCTTCAAGGTGCGGGATACTTCTTCTCCAATGATCGGGTCTACCAGAGACCAGTCCAGAGGCTGAATCGTGCGAGATGGTCTTTCATCAACGTGCGGATGAGCTCATAGTAACTCGAATCAGAATTCCTTGGAATTATCTGGGAGGCCGCGGTTCATTTTATAGGCAGTTTTCCAGTTGCCAGAAAAAACTGCAAACGCGGCGTCTTTATTACGCTGGTGGTACAGCGTTTGGATCGCTGCATAGTTAGCCTTCAGTATCTGTTTCGTGGTCGACGTAAACACGACCACGTCGTCGAGTGACAAATCGTCAGGTGTACGGAAAGGCTAGTGAAGCGTACATGTTCAGCAGCGACTTAGCTTGTACCATTGTGAAAATGCCTGCCTGAAGACCGCGGGCAATAGCTAGTAGCTCATCACTGTGGAGGAAAGCCTGGCTATTGGACTCCAGTTGGTAAACCGCCGGCTGGATCAAACAGGTAAACCACTCAGAGTGATCAGCAGCTTGGGACTCAATATCCGATGTCGTGCTAATCTGTGAAACAGTGGTTGGATTGGCAGCGGGTGCAGTACTCCTCTGCCTATTCAGCGCATACAGACGAGTCCGAATGCTCTCGAAAGTACGACCTGGGAAATGTGACGGGAGCCGATGATGGGGTTCACGTCGAGTAGGAAACGACGACGACAGTGCATCGGCACATCTGATAAGAGAAGCCGGTTTTTGCTGAGACCAACTGGACTCGGCGGTTTTCATGGATATGAGCTTCCCATGGTTGCGTTCGACGGGATGTGCATGCCTTCTGTTTTGGCTGAGACCAATTTTGGTGAGAAAGCTATGGTCACATTTGGCACAGTCAAAGACTGTGGCAGGCTGGGCGTCCGCTTCCTGCTCTGGACCATTTCTACGTCGATGCATACGAGTATGCGCCGACAAGCCAGCATTCGATTTGCAAATCTGGTCACATTCTGATCGGGTGTACTCCGTTCGCCTGTCCTGCGTATTAGTAGTTGCCTGCATAGAGTTGTTGGCGGTAGTTTCATTGTCTTGATCGAATGTAACCAGTACAATTAAAACCAGGTGGAGTGGTTGGCCCTATCTGGAGTTGCTGAACTCTTAGCCAGTCAGAGTTTGCACCGAGACTACCCAGTCGGCACCACGAGGAGGTGGTTCAGCCCATCGTTCTTAGTTACTTAATTGGGGTCTACCTGCTCAAACAATGACTGTCTCTTTCTTTATAGACAGCTTCTTGTTGTTTGGTGACAGATACATATTGGGTTACAAGGAAAAGTAGACAAACTTTCGGTTGTTGCTGACAGCTGTGGAAATGGTAAAGTATGTCGAACCCACTAATCCACTCAAATCAAATTCCTGCACGTTAGTTTTAAGAAGAAAGTCCTTTAGGCCGCCAATCATACATCATACGTCCTGCAATCGTTCGGATATTGCTTAATCAACAGGATTTCCACGACATCTTCATCATAATAACCATTAAATCATTTGCTTGAATGAGCATTATCAACTACAAATTTGAAGTCATGTACACTCAATGGAAACCTACTTGGCAACCTAATTGATTTCATAGATCATTACCGTGTAGTCTACTTTATAAATAGGATTGAGGACAATCATGACCGGTACATTTTGCGTGTACTATTGCTAGTGAACTGACAACTGATCAGAAAACATATATGCTTCATGGTGAATGATAAGCCGTACGACTTCAGATGAACTTGAAAGAACAGAATAATGCATTGTACACTTCTTCAGAGGACAGTCATTACAACTGGTTCAGGCCCATCTTTCGCAGGTTTATGAACGTGTTAAAATCTGACCGTCTCCGGTTCATTTTTCTCATGATAAAAATGAAAGTACAAGAAACAACAATCACAAAGAATTATTCAGGTCGGTTTGGTAGAAGCAACGTGAACTATATGGTTGTTTTGATCGGGCGATTGTAACAGAGTACAAGAATATCAGCTACCGAGTTAGCCGCACCTCAAAAATAACTCTACTGTACAAGGCGGAAAGGAGCTCATACCATAAGTTAACCAAAGTTTCGACAAAATGAAGGCCACTTTGTCAGTTACCTCAACAACTTGCACAGTAGAGGTCATGTTCGTTATATCTGTGTCCAATATTAACTGGTTTCTACCTCATGAATACAACTGTTTCTGACTGTTGAGATTAGTGGTCATGCTGGTAGCACGTATTATTACCGTGGGTGTTTGATTGGCATTTGGGTTTTAAATGTGTTATCGCAAATGAGGATGGCGTAATCGGTGCATAGGTGTTCCAGCTCTTATACTTATGTCCTCAATCACCACGATATCACCGCGTTTCATGATCCAACGTTTGTAAAGCAATGTTTCGTCCGTCAACTTCTATAAAGATGTGATCAGATTGTAAACCCGCGTATATCCATCTTGGAGAATGTTTTCAGATAAGATTAGTAAACCGTATATTTGTCATCTATGTAGTCCAAACCGGAACTGCACAAGTGTATGCGTAAACAGCACGGTTATACAGAAAGTGTTCAGAAACAGCCCACCAAAAGAAGTATGCAACGCAGGAAAATCCATATAGACAAAATAACAGAACTGACATAATTCTCAGTGAATCACAGATACTTAATGGAAGACCACTTTTTTATGTACAAAATACCCCCACATCTCGCGTCCACCAGTAACGCATCTGTTTCCAGGGATGAATGACCAAAGGGTCACTCACTGAAACTGGGTCGTAAAGTAGTCAGCTTACTTTTCGGACGGAACTGGTACGTATTTGTGAGCTGTTCACATTGAAGCATATTTCCTAACTCTGTGGTGTATAGCACAGATGTAAACTAGTGACTAGTTCGCATGCTCCGACTTCCCTGCCACCGTCATACTTGTTAAACCTAGTGAGCTCACTTACGAAAGGGCGGCAAAATTGCTAGTTGGCAGCAATCAGTTTGCCATACTGTTGAACACAAGCAAAGAGTAACAAAGGTCGCACGCGCGTTTACATAACACGAGCTCTGGTTAGCTACGCGGAATGATAAGTAATTAAGTCGTATAGAAGTAATGCCAAAGTTTATATTCTTTTCAAGACGTGTTTATTCTGCCTGCAAACAATCCACGTGTTACACAACTAGGTTATGGTAAAAATACTAGTCATGTTACTCCTATGAAGCTGTCTAATTTAAATCTTTGGAAATAACATTAGTATGTGCAATCAAAGAATGTGTAATACGCTGATAAACAAACAAATCCAATTTTGCTGTTAAAAATGGCAGAATCGTGACCAGAAAACGTTTACAACCATAGTCCACTCTAGGCCGTCTTTTCATATCTCTCACTGATAACCCTGATCACAATGCTGTGCATCACCTGTACATCAGAATGAAGAAAACTAAACCGGTGAAGTAATAATCCTTTTACGTGATCATTTTCATATAAATAGTTTCAGCTTTTTACTGGCGTACATTGAACGGTTGATTATATTCTTTGCACAGAGATAGGCAGTTCCAGTCAGCTGCGTCTGTTCATTATGCGGTAATTCTTCCGCAATGCACGTTACTAACCTAACGGAACTTAGACTCTGGTCTCCATATTCGTGTGGCAAACATGTTGACCATCACGCTATTGATCTTACGATATGCTTTACTAAATTGTTTCATCTACACGTTCAGCCAATATTGTCACCGAGTAATAAACGGACTGTTTATCATCTCCAGAGGTGAAAAACTAAATGCCTTGTTTACTGCGATTACTGCCCACACAGTGACGTAGTTTGAGTGAAGTTCAGTTTGTAAATTCCACTGAACATGCTAATTGGTAATTCTGATGAATAATGCGCGGTTGGGATTACGGATTGCACTTAAAACGCAGATCCCCTGCGCCTTCTCAACAAGATCGAAAAGCCGGAGATGCACAGAGGGGAATATGGCCAAAAAGTTTAAATATAACAACACACTAGTGTCACTCGTGCTGCCGGTTGCACAACCGTTGACAATGATGCTTTAGGAAAACTGGATATTGACTTAAATTCTGACCGTATCAAGTACACGTGTTAGTTACAAGCTCTAGAAAGAGCGAAAACTGAGTTTATCGCATCTCTTTGCTGACTGCCGGTTGAATGGGTGAACTCGGCAATAAACAACAGATGTTAGTAGTGTCCATTTGAAACAATTTCTACAAAATATTGTTTAAATAAATACGCGCAAGAGGAACTTGTGGCCTCACTTTCAAACATTTTCTTATTTCAGACAGATGCGCACGTTGATCACAAAACAATGATGTTCAAAATAAAGAAAACAATTCTGAACTTGTCCCTGGTAACCAAATTACTTCGCTGCGAAAACCAGCCGTATGTTACATCCGAACTCGCACTTTTGTTCAGTTACCGAAATGTAATGATTCGAGGAAAAGATTTTGTAAGCTTATTTTTGTGCCTTTGCGATTTTAAAAAAACAACCCAGTTAATTTTCTGGATAAGTTCAAAACTTGCTAAGTTTGGTGTGATTACATGAGATAAATAGGACGTTAAATGACAATCAGGATTGGTGTAACGGATATAAAATCCCAATGGTTTCTTTGCAACAACTACCTCTCTTGAACTCATAGACTACAATTTTGGTATTTGTGTGAAAACACTTTAGAGTTAATTTCACTGGCTAAGTAAAACAGATGCTAATTTAGTACTAATAGTCTCATTTGAAACATTCCTGCAAAACTTAACCTAATATTGAATAACATTTGCAGTTGATAGATGAAAGAGGAAGTCTGTTTTGCAGACAGCTGTTCATTCAAGACTACATCCTATCTTTTGTAATAAAACTGAATTGACTTTTAGTTTATCTGTGCCACGGTATCAAACTGAGACTTGTATGTTGAATTTGTCCGTGGGTCTGTATAAGTATAGAATTACTGTCCGTGTGCGATTTCGTTGTTATACTCAACAATGAATAATCTAGGTTTGCTATACAGAACATTTGAGCAACAGTACGCACTTGTAAAGATGCAGCGTTTCTGTTTTCTCCCTTGAAAGCACGTATTATCCTGTGGTTCATTTGATGGTATCCGTGCTTAAGTTTCTAGGGAGATTAACCAAACGAAACTGTGCATATAATATTCCATAGATTTTGCACAACATTTCTTCATATTCTTATTGCAGGAGTGCTGCAGTGATTGCTAAAAATGAGGAGCAGTTTAGAAACTGAGCCATTACTTAGGTTATAATGTTATAGTAACTGTCCGGGAAAGAAGGTAACTTCTATTTGTCCTATTTGTGTACAGGTAGGGCAAATTATCAAATAAATAAAACTACTTATTTTTTCGGTCAGAAATGTCATATTTTAGCATCAGAACATAGTAGCTCAGCTCCCACAAGGCAACCTCAAAGGTGAAACCAAAAAAAAACAGATAATTACATCATGTTTTAAATTTTTGTTTTCACTATTTGGCAACTTAATGGTTTGCCCTCATTTGTTTCTCCGTGAATTACCACAAACAGCTGCATCTCATTATACAAACGAATATCCACTCTGTCAGTTCCGCTGGTATTTTCGAGAGAAATTTTCGAGTACTAACATACATTCTGTGGTGATCCAAACAGAACACGAAAATAATTTATAAACGCTGCAGAACATGTGAATAGAAACAGACCACATACGACTTTCTCCTTGAAGTGTGTTGCGCCGGAAGTTTGTTACCGTATTCCCACTGGACAGTTAAAAACTGTACATGCATTAGGCTTATACAAACCATTTGATTATAGTATAATAGTCAACCAACAGGAGATTAGAAGACAGTGCTTGGCATAACAGTCATGAAAATGGAGACCGTTCGCTTCCATTTAAATGTCATGCTAGAACTGTTTGACGTAAGCTGTGAATGATACGCAGTCAGTGATAAAGTTTGGAAAATTTCTGATTGTTAAATGTGGAGTAAGCAGTAAGACCGTATTAATCCACAACCTATCATGACCGTTGGATAGATGATAATGGGGTTTGTTTGTTTAAGTATTTGTCATACGTCCAGTGCAATCTGTGACATGATAGATGTTGTTTTCCGGACCTTTCTTGGCTAATGTGTTGCGTAATTTGGTGATAGGAAACATTCAAATTAAAGTGCAAGATAACACATGGTACTTTCCTTTTGAATTGAAGCCATCAAAACGAATCTATACTCAGACAACCGAAATGTGGATTCCTCAAACGAGGGCCGTAGTATCTGTTGGGTTGGGAATTAAGGTGAGGAAACTAACCGCTCTCATTCTATCTCATGATTCTCAACATGATCGTCGCTAACAATTGGCAGTTCTTATTTGAACGATTTATAGTCTATATTTAGAGAAGCTGTTCGCTATCCTGAAACTATGATGATACGACATGTAATGAACTCGATAAATGGGAAGTCGTAATGCAACTTTAAAAAATTGCCATTATATCAAAGTGAAATATTTTGAGCGATATCGCCAAAATACTCTTTGATTAACAAAAGTTCATTATAGTTAACAAAGCCAACAAGGTCAGCCGGATAGCTTATTCGAATGTAAATGCTTCGGTCAACTGTGGACGGCTTTTAGTTTAAACTAACCTAACTCCACCAAGTTCTGCTGACGGGCTAATTCATTCGTTTAATGTAAACAGCTGTGATTTCTTCAATGACATACTCATTAATATCTGGATATTTGTCTTTGTTTTACAATTGTAACTCTTCTGTTTTATGGTTTCTCAGTTTTAAATACATGTTTATATACACTGTCTTCTTGAATCCTTCATATCAACCATTTACAGCGTACTGATAATATCAAATCTTTGTTTGCCCAAGACAAGTTCGTGGAATCTGAGAAAAAAGTGATTTACAGCTGACAGCACTTATAGTACTGAAAAATCATCCTATTCTACAAAAGTTATCTTTGAATAATTCAGTGACGTTCATTTTTTCAGTGATGTATTATGTCGTCGGATTATAAAGATCTTCTGGAACATCACTGTTTGATAGAATGGAGGAGAATGCAATTCATGGGTTGGTCAACAACAGCCCTGTAAGTACACTGCGTACAGTGCAATCTTTGATCTACGTTAGGTGCATGTACAGAAGTAATAGTGAACCGCGCTAGTTATACCCTGTGATCGTGAACCGAGCTTCAATACTGGTTGGTGAGCACAACTCATCAGCCGTCATCAGCATTCCGTGAGATAAACATAGTGACATAGAACAATCCACACTAAACAGACTGCTAACATTTACCAAGCATTGATAACATTATTGGTTGAATTTAAGCACGATTTACTCTTACTTGTACACAAGTTAGATTCACTGTGGTAAAACCAAGTAGGAAGGACAGTAAGACAAATGATGACGTTATTCTTGGAAACTTGGTGAAATTGGTCAAACCATGATTGATTTTACAAATAGTACATACCAGCATGGCTGGTCGAAGTTACATCTGGTGTAACATTTTTTCGAGTGAATAAATTTTCAGTGCACTCTGGTGAGTAGAGTTGTCATGACTGGGGTTTCGAATGTTGCGGTATTTTTTGTAACGTTAACCTTAAGGGATGATTATACAACTACGGAATTATGAATGGTGAAAATTTTGACAGCATAGATTTTCTAATTGTAGTGACTACAGCTGTCCAGCTTTTGGAACAGATGCATATTTGTGTAAAGTGAATTTATTGTGTTAGATTTAGTTCAGACCGTGAAAATATTATAATGGCAGTATGTTACGCCCACTCCGGTGACAAGATACAAGCAACATATCTCTCGACTTTGTGAGATGTCATTATTTTCGTCAAAACTTTGTTTGACTCGTCTTGCAGTGGCGTGCCACAGTGACATTTTCTTGTGAGGCCTCTTTTTCCAGGTGTTCATGTGTGTCTTGTCAGTGGGTTAACTCGATCCAGTTGACTAGGCCATCAGTTGCTTCACTAGTACCTCCACTAGTACAGATGTACTGAACACATTCAGAACAGACGGATTATATAAATGACGAACAACTCCGGAACACGAGCATATTTATGCATCAGGTCGTAAGTATCTTTAGGGATAAACTGAAATGTCAGGAAATGAATCTGAAAGAAATCCATACAGATTCATCAAGACTGTTTGTTGTCCATTACTACTTCAGTTATGTAACCCAATCGACTATACTTTCGTCATACTCATTGATCTCGTATTCATTTGGCAATATAAACTTTGGAAATATGATGCCTGGGCCATGCGTGCTGAGTACACACTTTGCTCTAGTTGGTGTTCTGGTGGCTCTGAGCTGGAAAAAGTAAATACATAACGTCTTTGTGTATAGAACACCTTGATGTAAAAATCGGTGCATAGTTGAGTAACTAACACGAAAGTACACGGAGGCAACAGCGTTACAGTTATGCATACTCAGTGACCTGTAGAACTGGGTTAAAGGAGCAATCGAGAAGCGTGTAATTTATGTGTTCTCCCACATATTTGCAATCGGGTTAGATATTATGATTCTCAACCTACTCAGCGCTGATTAAGTAATTGATGATCACGTTCCAGTAAATATAGATCCTAGATACAAACTGTGCTATCGTATGAGAGCCTTCTCAAAATTGTTTAAAGATTTTGCCTGAATATGGTAGCTGAGTATACTGAAAGGCAGCTTATTCAAAACATTAAGCATCGCACATTAATTGCAGCATATATAAGACCTTGAAAACTGATCGTTATTTTAATAGTTTGAAGCTGCTTTTTCGGTAAGATGAATTGAATAAAACTTGTGGTTTTCTTTTTGGCTCATATGCAACCTATTTTGATTATGATGGGTGGGTTCTCCTAGAAGAGGTCTCCTTCTTATATGTAACCCGTGATCTAGTTGAATAAGTAATGAACTTTGTTTTCACAAATTACTTTGCTGTAATTTTACGGTTATCATTAAGTAAAAGATTGATCAACCATCTGTCGGAGTTTGGTTCCACGAATCCTATTACACTTTGCGGCTTGTGCTGCGTGTTAGAAACCCATCTTCAGCTCATTTGAATGAAGGCATTTACAATAAATGATGAGTTGCTGATCGTATTGCTAGTGATAATTTAGCGCCTTGCACTTTGTGTAAAATTACCACTGATTACAAGGTTATATCGTGGCCAACCAATGCGCAGTTCTCAATTACTTCCCCTAACAAGCAATCGGAGTTCGGTTCAAATCACGGCATGAGGAAAACTATGTGCTACTGGTAAACGTAGAGCTCTAGTTTATTCCTTTAATTGTTTGTGTCTGACAGCTTTAAGAGGTATGGAATGAAATCGCACCATTCGATTTAACATCATCGGCTATCCATCAGTAATGAGAAGAGAGAAAAAGCTATTTCAGAACTGCCAATCAGTCTACCGTCACTTTGTTCTCACGATCAGCTTTAACAGAAATAAGGGTCATTGGGCGGTGCGTAGAATCAAAGTAACTTGTGACTTAGTATTATTTTAGAAGGAAGTTATATGAGCGGGTAGCATACACATTAATGATTGCACTTCATAAAATTTACCACGAGACTTACCGCAAACAACTGAACCCTCATAACTCCAAAAAAGAAAATATTACGTTGTGAGATTAAGGTGTGTCAACCAAGTTTCCTCTACTCTTGTTATGGTTACTGATTAAGTCAATTACAGCTTCGTCCTTCAGATTCCGTTAATATGACATGTTTTTCAATAAGGCAACAATGCTACAGTAATACACCATCTCGACATACATCTGTAGGTTAGTAACGTCAATTAATATCGTACACCTCAACGACTATACCAGTAATTATACATGCAGTGAGTTCGCCTGTGGCTTCTGATGTAACCACAAAACTTTACAATGCTATCATCTTTGATTAGCTCTTACGGATGCCCCCAAGAATGCTGTACCTCAATTAGGTTCATTAAACTTATAAATTTCTAATGCAAACAAATTTATAAATCTTTGTGTCAAACTAATGGGTGCGATTTGGCTGAAAATCTTGTATACTGTGCAATTCCGGTACATTTGTTTAAATTAAAACGTTCTTCTTAATGTAAACATTCAAAAAGTTGCAGCAATTTGTAATTAACAATTTGACCACACGACCGTAACTTATGTCCTTTCACATGACTGTGGGAAATTAACCGAAACACACGTGATGCAGTCCTTACAATTCCAAAAGTTCGACTAAATTTTCATTTAAACACAGCAATAAACTGTGTTGGTAATTGTCTGATTGCATTTCTGAGGTGGGGTGCGTTACTCACAACAGAGAAATATTATAATGAATCATTCAAAAGCCACGGTAAAACGAACATTCGGCAACTAACCTGTTGTCAGTTCGGAAGTTCAACATTCCAACTAATAAACACATGTGGTTGCCATTCGGACTGGTGGTAATAAGTTGGTTGTCCAACTCTCTTGTCCGGTCACACCAAATATGTCAGTTTCGCGCGCGATTGGCTGACTCAGCCTTGCGATTGGTCGAACTGCATGCCACTGATGCACCAATCAGGTGACCGGTTCGAATAGTGGTGATATTTGCGAGACAACGCTTTGAAAGCGCGTTGTTGAGTGTCAAGGTCACGGAGGCAGGAAAACCCAAGTCACCGAAAATTGTTGTGCAAGATCAGGTAAGTGGTATTATTAAGGTGTATGTTAGTGTGGCTACTAATCGCCATCATGAAATAATTTTCAAAGAACGTCGTTAAAATAGGATTTCACATTTAATTTCAATTTCAAATCCAGGACTTCATGAAGGCCACATGAAATGACACTTCCTTCTCATTCACAAATCGACCCAACCCTTAAAATCTACACCTCGTGTGTAGTGCACTATTGTTTAGTCAGTGTAGCCAAGTTTTCTGTTTATTAAGTCGTGAGAATGAGTTAGTCAGCTTTTGGTCAACGGATGTTTCTTCTTCGCAAATGACCAGGTTCGTGACGTTCAGACTTTCCTTCAGGGAGGCGTCATGTTCTAATGTCTTTCCTTTGTCTTATAAAGTGTGCACTGTCTAAAGTGCAGCGTGTTCAGTGAAGTTGCGGAAAACTGTGTTCGATACATCGCTAACGTTTTGGAAAACTCGCCAGTCTAGCTTTTATTAGAGAAACAGTATCCATTTCATAGATAAACTACAGTCTTCTTGTAAGCAACTGCCACCGAGTGGCGTGTATGTTGCGATTTTATCAGTCAGTTCATTATTTCTTTCCACATCCTGTCACATTCCAACAGACATTCCAGTCGGTCCCTTTCAAAAAGAAGTATGAGGCTCGAGTTTCGCTGTCATAATTGTGCTGTTCAGAAAGATAGCTTCGCTCACCATCCCCTCACAAACCCACTCGTGGTAGTAACTGATCATTGTTTCACCTTGGATCCTCTCCAGCTACGCTGTTAAAAATTTGTTCTCAAACCTTACTTTTCTGTACGTTCTCCATTGAGGGAACTAAGGTATTACAGACTTAGTACACTCCTGTCAACCTCAGGTTGTATGACGACAGTTTTGAACATTCATCTTTTATTTACTTCTACTTATTCATTGTATGTATTCGCCTCGCCCAGAGTCTGCGTATTTTGTAGGGAATGAGAGCACTGCTGTAAAACTTTCACACTTAGCTCATCGTTCTAAGTGCACTGGCTTAATCGAATTTCACGGATTCAGTTATTTTTCTTGCTTGGCTGAGTTCTAAAATGTCGGACGATGATAGATGTAAACCCAAAATATTCGTGTTACAAACCAATACTGCTATTCATTTGCCACTGTTAATGTAAACTTCAAAGGCGTTTGTTCTAATTAGAAGACTGAGTAGACGCACTAGCGTGCGTTAGTGGGAAATGCCATGCAAGAAACTTCTTCAGTCTGTTGATCAGTAAACCGATGATGGTACTGATCGTGGTTAATCGAAACGGTCCGTCTACTACAAGAAAATAAAAGCATTCAGCGTAGAGTGTAGGTAATCACTGCCACACAATCGTTAGAATCTTTGTTTGAAAGCTTTCCTTTGGAGCGAACTAGTGTTGGTGGATACTAACAAGAAATACCAATTGTTTGTAAATCATTTGTCGAGTTGCTTGCCTCCGTTAGAACCAAGAATATCTATCCTATATGTAAAGTGTTAGCGCTTACTATGGTAGCAAAACCGAAGTTGCGTGCTTTTAACTATTAGACACAATTAGAGTTAGGTCAGATACCACAGTCATCTCTTACTATCGAAGGGGCTCAGAAGGGTCACAAATAGGTTATAGCAAAATTACGTTGAAGTAAATCGTACCACTGGTAAATGGAGAACAGAACTTAATGATTTCAGTTCGGGCTTCTGTTTGGACAGTGTCTTACCTATAAAGACTTATTAACAGAATAGCGTAGTGAGCACAACTGGTTCACGCACAGTCCTTGAATTAGCAAACAGAAAATGTGTATACCTATGAAAGTAATTAAGCTGACAGTTGAAGTGTCGAATAGTATTTTTCAACAATAACATCATCATCTTTACGATCACCATCAATAACATAAGTACATCGTCGACATTGCAAATATCAGTACCGTATACACAAATTTCCCCGTCGTTTTCGCCACATCGATTGTCACTATTGCCTATACCCCCAGTCCTAATATCTTCGTTATCATAATCATCAGTATCGTCAACATCAAGATCAATAAAAGAATCTTCGTTGTTATCATCATCCTGCCAGCCATTCTCCTTTGTATCGGAATCGTCTTCAGGATCATCCCCATCGATACCGTCACCCACGTTATCATTGCGAATTTCATTGTCGCTACCACGAACGCTGACATCCCTATCGCCGTCATTCTTTTTATCACTGTAATCTTTGTGATCATCAACATTACCTGCGCTTGCTCGCCATCTTCGTCAGTACAGGCAACATTGAAAATCTGTGTGACGAAGCTGTAAAGACGGTTGAAAATATTGAGAAAACACCGTGAAATATAGATGTAAAAAGGTGTTCAGTAGATTGCACTTAGTTATAAAATCTGTAAGAAATCATCTGACATCTCGTGTGCACTCTAAGAAAGGCAAATGAGACCTCTGGGCAGCAGATGCAGAACGGCTTCTATGAGTCTTCCGTATCTCGCTTCCTTATCCACGTTTATTTCAGGGACATTTTAGTCTCCCTGTACCATTATTCATCCGTCGAATCCACTGGAAAGCTATCCCCTCTTCTGGACATAGTCTGAGAGACGAGCACATACCAGAGTGGTTAGCCAGCTGATAACTGATTGCAATTATTACCGCCAAGCCGTCGTGTCCTTCATACTTCAGTCTAGTTTTGAAGGGTTTAACGGGACATACATTTAAAACTAATAGGCAATGTTGAATTTTGTTGTTCTGCATTGTTTTCTATGCCTTCGAAAATGGAACAGATAGTCTGCTCTAATGTCACAGGGCCGTAACTATTATACACAACGTCCCCATTATAAGGCAATCCCTTGACAGAGCCTGATGATGGATCAAGAGAGCTCTATGCTCAAGGAACTGTACATCTTAGGTAAATTCATACGTAAAACTTTGATTATCAGACTGGTTGAATCAGATTTGTGAGGCGAAATGCCTCTTGCTACGACAAGCTGTATCAGCACCCGTGAAAGTTTGATATTTTCAAACTTTCAGGTAGAACTTGCATTGTACAAATTAGCTCACGTTAACCTGCACAACAATACTGATAACACCACTTGTTAGCGGTTTGACAGAAGCAAACTAGGCTTTTGCTTTCTGAAGTAGTATGCTCGTTTGTACTCACAATAAGTGACGTAGAACTCCGGAAGAACATTAACGACAAGGTTTGTTCATCTATCAAGCCTATAAAGTTGTCACAGAGGGGTTATGCAATCCAACACAAGCAACAAATCCATTATAAAGCTATACATGACCCTGATCGACATTTATCAAACAATCATTATGAAAACGTATGGGAGAACATCAGCATACATTAAAGGGAAACCAGAAAACTCAGAGGCTCTGGCAACTGTTGTTTAATCTGTATAAACTTGAGAAAGTGTAGGTTGACTAGTAATGCCTGTAAAACAAATCTGGCTTTTAGAAATGACACTGACTCTCAATTTTCCAGTGAAGGTTAAACTCATGGACTGGTACGTGAATCAGATGCAGCTCAAATTGTTATACGCGGATTCAGCAGGGATGATATCGGAGTAAATATATCTCACTCATTTCGTCCAGTAAGATAAAATCCATTCCACCCGTTTTAATGGTGATCTTGGTAAGTTTATGTCAAACCACCGCTAACAATTACTTCACAGTTAAGTGGATAAATAGCAAGACCTATTAATTATAGGGGGAATCATAGCAGGCGTTGCGAAACACAATTAACCTACATTTTTATTAGCTGATAGACTGAAACCTAAAGCATAGTTAAATTATTCGTAAAATTACCAAGATTCGGACTGTAATAAACTCCTAGTTATTACGTGTTGGCTGATGAGCAAGTTATTCATCGTAACAACAACACAGTCTGGCTGAGAAGCGTTGTAATTCCGGCAGACTTTTCGCTTCTCAAGGATCAACGTTTTTTTGGATAAATGCTAACCCAATTATTACACATGTTAAGGCACGCAGGTTTAGAAAGTTTTGTCGGGAATTTCTTTTCTGCATTATTAATCATTAATCACCTATCTGTGGTACATCGCATATATCATTAGCGAACAGTCCACACAGTAAAACTGCGTACTTATACATACTAGTCCATAGCCGCTTGAGGTATAAGATGGGCAAGCAGAGTGGTGCCTTAGAGAGCAAGTTTAGGGACAATTGAGTCAGATAGCTGCAACCTGTGAAAATTTTTGGCAAGTGAAAAAAGTTAAGTTGATGTCCTTCAACTCCACAGTGTTTGGATGATCTGTTTTTCAAAAGTCAACGTGACGTTAAAGTAACACTAGAACGCATACACTTTGGATGTAGCTACACCAGGGTGGGCTCAATAAGATGAGTTCGATAAACAGTTAGTATAAGTTGAAAACCCCCGGAAACCTCAGAATAACTTTAGAACGTTCGGATTTTGATAACCTAACATGTATACAACGCAGAAGAAACACCAGCAATGTCACCGCACTAATGCGAATCAAATAATCTGGTGAGCAGATTTATAACTGGATACCGCCCCATAATTTTCATAGAAATACGAGGTGAGACGCCCATCTGCACGTGAAAAGACTTGTTTATCAGTACCAGGTTGCCTTGCTAATGGATGCACTTTTATGTGCTTATGTGTGTGTGTAATCACCGAGTTTGTCTTCTGGCCTCACAATTTCCGTTGCAATTTCCCGTATAGACCTGAAGACTATAATATGTACCTGACGAGACACTCTGGAATGTGCACAAGAGATATACTGTGTCAAAAGGCGCCTCTGACTTATTCTTTCATTTGTTTATATTGACCAGGAATGCTGTCACCCACTCTTTACATGAACCGTTGATAACACCAGCCGTGCTTGTCTATGAGTTTCATTTGAACAAACCTATCTAAGAGGTCGCCGACTAGCTTAGATCCGGCCAAGTTCACTTCAGGCTAGTGACCATGATTTTGACTAAAATGGTAACAGTAGGTTGATAAACAGTACTAAACTGAACCAGAAATTGAAATGAGGGCTAAACTAGTTTGGCTAAAAACAATCCCAAATCTTCATCATTTGCTCTATATAGCTGCAACGGTTATGTAGTTTGATTGTTCGATACACTATACATAATGTCGTTTCGGTTCACTAACATACCATCACAATAGCACAATTTGTACACTTCGAAAGATAAAAGTTCGTACTGGCAGTAAATGAAAGACAGTTAACTCAGATCTTGAGTCAAGCACAATTAAACACATTAACATACCTACAAAATTTGAGGAACTGTTGCAGTCAGCGTTTATTCAAAAGACTGATTTATTTTCCCGATTTCTTCACAGTAAGAGGGTTGGATTTGTGTGATGGGTAGAATAGTGGAATTAGAGCGAGACCGGTTGCATACAAATATATGTTTGCTTGGGGAATTAGTTGAAGATGTCAAAGTGGACTCCAAGATGTCCGAATGGAAAAAAAGTTGTAATGTCGAATAGGATATTAGCCGCAAATTCGTGCACGCTGTAATGTCAAGCGGAGCAATAAAATCAGCAATAGATTTATTGGGAATATCATTACAATGGAAAGGATATTTAAGACTGTGGGAAATTTTTCAAAGATTAAGCTGGCAAAACAGCCATTAAAGAATGTATCTGTAAGCTCATGTATATTAATAAACAGACAAATTAATGGATATCCAATCAAGAAGAGCAAAAAACAACAGTTATATAAAGATGGTCCTAAATCTTTGGTAAAAATACAATATAATTATATAGCAGTGATGTACGGTTGTATGCAACAGAAGTTGGTGTTTCTCATTTGCATAAACGGGTGGATAGTCGGTGGAAAATTCCACTTATTGATTATCTTTCACGAGCGGAAACAACATAATGGCACATTTGTGTGTTCTAAAATGGACTGCGGACGCCAACCATCTTGACAGTTCGGACAAACCATTTATTTTACGTAGGAAGTAAACTGGGTAGGGTGTTCGGTACCTAACACCAAATCTGTATATTTGATTAGGAAAGTGAATAGTTGCAGGATTGAGAACAAAAACGAAGACAGAAATCGCTTCATGAATAACCTTAGTCTCAAGGATGACTGTTTGTCGGGTTTGATGACTAACCTTGATATGTGTCCATTAACCGGATCACTGCGTAAGAGAAAATTGGATACAAGCTGTAAACGCTTGCTTTGAACTTATAGTCATTCGAAAAAAAACAAGATCTTCTGAAATTGACGTATTTTTCAGATAGTGAATGAGGACGTTTTTGCGGGTTTTGTGAGTTACGCTGAACACACAGCTAAACTACGTCGTGATTAACAAACTGTATCAAGAACCAAATGAATTGTCAACGCTGTTTTGTCAAATGACATAAACTCACAAGACTGTGTTACGGTTGGATCTGACTAACTCAGGTTCTGCACAATCAGCCTACTTTTTGTGATCAACGGTTTGAAAATGTGTCTAGCTCTGTGGTCTTGCTTTAAGTCCCATGTTTTTTTAAGCCTTTTCTGTCAAAATTGACTAGATTGATTTTGGGTTGGGAACTCGACGGTTCTTTCCAACAATTTCTTTTTCCTTCTGTTAATCTGGCTGACGGTAAACTCGGTTCATCTGAATTGTGAAATTTGTACTTGGGTATGCCTTATTTTACTCCTCTAATATGACATGCGGGTAATCAGCGTTTGGAACAAGATATGAAAAATGTTATCCACATAGCGTTTGTAAAGCTTGCACTCAGTTACGATGTGGGTGAGTTCACTGGCCTCTAGTTCGAACATGAATATAACTGTGAGTAGAGGACCTGAAGATGAACCCACTGTAACTCCATTCTTCTGCTTGTATATCTTCTCAGTAAAGTGAAATTGAACAGTATAGGTGCAAAACTGTAGTAGTTCTAATTCTTCCTCTGTAACCCAGACATCAGTTCGATTGACCTCGATGTAGATGCAGTGATAATCAACAGTTTCTTGCGATGGCACACTAGTGAATAGAGGAGTCACATTGATAGACATGTTGTCGTTCCCGATATTTACTGAAGTGTATTACTAATGAGTGGTTTGGCTGTTTTATGATTTTAGACGAGGTCCAATTGTGAAAAGTCAGGGCTACGGCTGGATTCGATCCAGCGACAGAAACAGCATGCCTCAACAAGATAAGCGCTGTTCCAGCTGAGCTACGAAGCTAGGCCAGAAGCTCGGACGTTTCACATTTGAACTTGGTTACCCACCCGTCCAACTGTCTCGTATGGAATGCACCAAATTACCCAAGGGATCGACTGCCCAAGCAGGATTTCTCGATCAGTTCACGCTGGAATCCACCAAGGCCTACCGGGCACTGGCCTTAGTTAGTCATATTGTGGTCAATAACCAGTGTCAAAAGAACTAATTGGCCGTTGCAGGCAACAGGTTTTTGGTCATTTTATTGTCAAGTAGACACAATCCTTACCATAATTCAGTGTATGCGACTAAAAAACCTCCCAGTACGTAGATTGTTTTACTGTCTTTTCAAACATATCTAGCTGTTTTCACACCGATATCCGGCGGGAAGTTTGCCGTTTTGTGTAATTTAATGAAAAATTACAGTTCATCACCACTTTGTGACCTATATAATTTGGTCTTTGAGAACCGGCGCGACAGAAAACATACATTTATGTGTACATTCAGGTAACCTGAGTAAGATATTATTGGACTGCTATGGAAACATACCATTCCGAATGACAAGGAAAACTGTCAACCCACTTGAATGTTTGTAAAGGGCAAATCCACCAAAAGGGGCGTTGACATTTGGAAGCTTACAACACCAATCTAACTGAGGGAAATAGTGTTAGTTGTCAATCGGAAATAGGAACTTTAACACAGAAAGCAAGTGAAGGACAAACACGGTAGCAAGGGTTTACTGGAACTTGTTGTGGGTGGCTGAGATGAAAACGATCACAACTGCTTCAACGCTGTCTCATTTTACTGCATTTAGCTAGTCCGACTAAACGAACCTTTCAGACTTGGGGGCTTGTTAAGTGCCTAGGTCTATGGTCTAACGCTAACGAAAAGGTAAAAGCGACAGAGATTATGCGACACTATACGTGACTTCTGAAGCAGTGATCTGTTGTGGTCCACTACCACAAGTCCCGAACTAAACCTCTTTCAGGAGACAGCCAAATATGGCGACACACTTACACTGAAATTAGGCCATGCTTGGCCCAATCAATTGTTCATCACAGCGGCTGCTATATCTATTTACGAGGTACCAGGTGGACTGTCGGACGAAATGCATTAGTATTCTTTAGGATATAAATGATTATAAATGTCTGTTTGGTTCACTTGACTGGCAGCTCAAAAAATTGAGTTCTGCAAGAGGACGGATCAACGCTGCACGTCCGAAGGAGAATAAAGACAATTAACACCAAGAACAGTTGGAGGCTTTCCTTGGCTATTTGATTCACCAGATCGTGATCCTCGTAAACGCATCTGAGTCTGGTTAGGTGAGGCCGCTAACGAATACCGTGATCTGTCAGGTTCATCTCCGATAATACGTGTACTTATCAATGTGTAGAATGAATTGTCTCAATTTTGCATGGGCACTTATTGAGCTGCTCTATTCCAAGTGGGAATGTTAAACCCACATTGGTCGGAAAAATACACATTTTTAGCACTTTGGAGATTGCCCTCGTTATCTGTTCGGTTCACAGCATTCAGTCAACAACAACGCAATTATCGTTAGTTGATTAGCTTCAAGGACCAAATGGTAAAAGAACAGTGGATCGTCCTCGTGTAACTGAACAACTACATCTTTCCAACAGATACCGATTTTTGTAGCATCAGACGTAATCCCTTAGTGTCTGACAAAATATTAGTGCTGTCACATGTATATGTAAGATGTGAGAAAATTTTCCTGAGATGTACACTGTGCACGCCACTTTCAGAAGTCGACAGAAAAGATACGAATAAACAGATTAAAGCGGTTTGTTTTCGACGAAAATCTACTAGATGAACATGATCAGAACAATTTACTGAGGCAGATATTGCTAATCATCTATCCCGAAGGCATTGGTTATAGGGGGAATAACGCAATCTATATTTATTAAAGGAGAGAGGAAGCAATTCATGTATGATGATAAATGTGTGTAAGCACTACTCGCAAAAAAATGTAGCCGAGCGTTTCCATATGATAATTCAGTTTTGCCTAGGTCAACACGGCTATCTCCTGAAAGCGTGACCTGGAGTTCGGCTATGGTTGTCGCAAGGATATGCATTATTGACTAAATCTAACAAAAGCGATTCTCGAGTCTAGTGATTCTTTTCAAAATGGACCGAAAGAAAGGCCTAAAAAGAAGGACATAGATTATGCAATGCAAACTGGTCTGTTTAACGTACGGTTTCGTTAACACATTTAAGTCAGTTCTAGCTTGCACATGTGCAGCCGTACAGTTGCAGATTTTAATCACATAGGCTCCATTTTCTTATAATTGCAAACATAGTTCGTCCAACTGTTCCGTCTTCCACGATGTCTACTCCTAGTTGCAGTGACTATCGCACAGTGGCTGACAACTATCTCAGGGAGCGGTAGAATACATCTCGAATTGGTTTAAATAGCTGGTAACGCACCAGTGTTCCGTTAATGAATCGGCTGCTTGCTACCTCATACCCTGAAGTGTTATACACCTCACGACAAGTGTTCACGAGTTTGGTCCACTTAGCTCAACCAAAGTTGCGCCCTAAATCAGAATCCGAGTTTACAGGGCGTAAGCTTAACTTTCCTGACTCGAACTGGCTGGTCAACGTCGTATGTACGAGATCGGTTGGAGTAACCCGTCGAGTCAATATGATCTAGGTCATGTGATACTGCATTCTCTATTTTTCCTGTGGATATTATTTGTATGTTATGTTTGTTTCTGAGGCATATGCTCTACCAGCTAGGCTGCGAACCCATCCTGGGAGCTTGGACATTTCGCATTAAAATTCCATTAACCAGTCAACTCACCGCAAGTCCCGTGTCGACTAAATCATCCAGGAGAGATATCAGCGTGGTAAGGTTACCCAGAACGTCTAGCACTGGCAGTCAGCTACGCAGCAGCTGAAAACTGTAATAATGTAGTGTGGCATACCTACAGAAAAAATGAAGCAATCCATTTGTAATTAAGAACAAGGAAACAAGGAAGAATCCTAGGCCATAAGGTTATAGCTTGTGCAAGCTGTCAAGGTAGTAACCTTGTTCGTTTTTCTAAGGTCCAACTCAGTATGTTCATTTTTGATTTTCTTGAACTGATTGTCTCTGTGGATTTTTTCTCGGTGTACCTTTTCATGGGTTCAATTATCCTTAAGTTTTTGATACCAGAGAGAATACATGTTCGCATGCCTGACTCTCCTCAGCTATTTCAGTTGTCTTGAGTTTGGTGAAAAATGATGTATCACCAAGTCTTTTACCAGTACAGTCATCGACTGTCATGTTAGGCCACTGTACTGTGTCCAAACATAAATAACTATAATAAGTATTGTTTTAGATTTACCCAGTTATCAGTTCGTTTGATATGGACTCATGTTGGATTCACTTCACGTTAACCTGTCCCATTAAAGAAGAACAATGAGAGGCATGTGAAGTCGCCACTGGTATATTTGCCCATGTACTGATGAAAATCATAAACGTTGACCGGTACCGTGGTACATGATTTATCCGAGTTTTCCTCACCGGTCTAAATCTTCAAAACCCTTGGTTTCATGGTCCGACCTACTCATATATCATTTAGGGAAGGAAATAGCAAAGGAAGCGACAAACACAGTACCTTCTAATTTACTTGATAATTTACGTGTAATGTACACACTGAAGATGCCTAACCTAGACACTGGTTCTACAAGCACAACGCTAATGTAGAAAGCGTATATAACATATCATAAAACCCTATGAAAAATCGGTTTGTTTAATATCGTTCTCCATCTGTAGTGACTACCGGACGGCTCGGCTTTCATCGTCTCATTGTAATTTTCTATCAGTAGCAAAAGCGTAACGCAGACCTTGCTGATCAATTTATAATTGGAAGGCAAATTGAAGGACCTGTTCTGAAGAAATATTCCGTAGAAAACTATCGCGGAAGGAGTCCAGCTCCTCAGCTAGGACGCCCAGTTTGCTAGTCAAACGCTTCTGCAAAACATCACTGTTAATGAGAGAGCTGCCACGAGAATGCCGAAGCGTGAATTGTTGTTGCATTTCAATTTCTGCAAAGGTTTTTTCAAATTTTCCGGAAGCTATCTGTCTACCCTTGATTATTCTGGAACTTGTAGTAATACCAGTATGGAAAGTTCAAAGTTTTGGCTGCATTCTCCAGGTTGCCAAACTTTTGCTGTGAACGAGGCCGTAAATAATTATGGTGCAGTGATTCCGTTCTTTTCAAGTACACAAAATCATACGCTAATCAATCGTGAAGCAGCTTCACCAGCATAGGTAGATCAGCAATATTTTCAACTGAAGGCTTTTCTTAGAATTAACATAAACGAACTGAAGTATATTTTCATCTTCCAAGAAGCATAACAGAGAAGTGCCGAGTAAAGTCGCTATTATGATTGTCACCAACTTTACGTCGACATCATTGGTTCCACGTCATCAACAGTAGCGGTTGATTTATCGAATTGAATGAAAAATGTCCAGCTTTTCTCGAGTTTCAGTTTATGTGTTCCAGCGTGTATTTGGACACAGCAGGTAGTGAGGTTAAGCATACAGACGAACGATCGATTGCCAGTGGTGGGATAAACACAATAAAGAAGGACCAGTAAGTTTCCAATCATCAATAGCCATTTCTGCAAATCCCTAATATAAACAAATATTGAATTGTATTTTACCGGCTTCCAAAAACTTGTAAATAATTGCACAGTAAAATAACCAACAACGTGGGAAACAATTAGCTTCAAGGACACAATAGTTTACTGATGAGTAGTCAGAAATTTGGTTACTTTAAGTTGAGCTTCACTGACATCTGATTGTAGGCTTTGCATTCAGATCGCAACTTTACCAGTCAGCCCTAGTATTTTTTCACTTCCAGTCTCATCACAAGAGTTTGGGTCATAAATGAAGTGGATGTGTTCCTGTGATATAGGTTTGTCCCGTTAGACCATCAAGACAGTGGGTGACCTGGATGGGTTCACCTCAATTTAATCGCCATCATCCGGCATTGGATAACCGGAAATGTTGCAAATCGCACAGAACTTTCAACTTGTTTTATTGATGCAGGTCACTGACAGTGATCTTTCCATTAACCTATTCGAGCGAATATTAAGTCGTCCTCATAATAAAAATTGCCATAAAAATGTGCACCGTATGACAAATTGATATCGCTTTTTCCCTCCTATCAATGTCACCATCGTCATACTGATAGCACTGGTTCCTTGCCAGACATAAATAAGCCTCGTTAGACAGTTGAGAGTTGTTTTTTGTTTATATTGTCTTCGTGAAAAAAAGCTGCTGAAAATAAGAAAAATTACGGTGACAAAATTGTACTGTCACTCAGGGTTGCTTTAGTGCGGTCGAAACAAATATCTAGCCCAGCTACAACTACTCACGTGGGAGTTTGGCGCTTTACTAATCAACAATTATTGTATTTAACTAACCGCTCTTTCAGAGATATACGAGATAATTAGGTAGCAAAGTTAAAAAAATAGCTTCAAACTGAGTCTTCCAGCGAATGCAATTTAACCTTAACAGAATTGCCAAAGTACTCCGGAGGTCCGGAAAATGCTATCCGATGTCTTTTGCAAAAGCCAGACATGCCGTTGGTGATAGACGGGGGCAACGATTATTTTTATCAACAGGACACAAACTACTAACGATTCTTAATATGTGGAATCTCAAATCTCATGTAACCTGAAAGTTACCACAAGTAGTGGACCCGAACAAAACCGTATGGTTGTGTTATAAGGGAATTAAGGGATTTAAAAAATTAATTCTCTCGAAAACTTTGATAGAAAATTCGGAAGAGATCTTTCGTGATTCGCGTTTTGCAGCAAACTTTGTGTGTACGTTCATCAGAACAATTGGGTTATGATAAGATTGTAGCGAAAAGGCTTTGAAAAAAGCACAATCTTTATTGTCCAACTCGCTAGCTCCCATGCCACACGTGCGCTCGCGATTTTGAATCACAATTCCAGTCCACAACACCCCCGGTCACACGTCGTGTGCACTTCTACCCGGTTTAGGTGTGTGATTTACGCCTTCTATCCGGGGGTTTTCCGCCCGCTATTCCTCGTCCGTTGATCCGATTTCTTCGAGCGATAGCTTGTCCGATCGCTCGTGCTGTCCTCCGTCCATTCACTGCGGGCTTTGATCGTACTCCACAGCCGTGCCGAGATATTCCTGAGAGTGTTGGAATAATCAGGCCTTCAATTTGGTCATCCATTCTATTTCGGTTGCCACGTCTCGCCCGTTGGTCCGACCCGGTCGAGCAATGACTCATCCGGTCGCCCACGCCGTCCTCCATCCACTCGCGGTGGGTTTTTCAAAGCACCTCCCCCATGGGTTGAGGTATTCCACCGAGAGTTGGAATGCTCGCACCACCTGCCTGACAGTTCACCACAAGATGTAAACGTAGCACGAGAATAAAAATTACCTGACAACTAGGCATACATAGAAAGGCTCCCCACCAGTTTTGCGCGCAGCCTTAGACTGTTCAACTGGGACGACAGGAACGTCAGCACAACTAGTTCACGAACAAACGAACTTTAATAGATGTAAAACAGATCGTTCACTTCAGAAGTTGGAGCAACACCGTTAGAACTCAAAAACTGGTAGATGTAGGCATTTCGTATTGACTCATCAGTACTAAATTTATAATAACGTGAAACGGTTTTTATATCGAACAGTTAGGGGTGGGTGGGATGGAGGGTCGATTGATAGGTTAGGAAAGGTCACTAAGTCCAGGGCAGGGTCAAGCTCATGAACAATTGCTTCTGAACACACAGGGCCGGCTTCAGTCGATTGATTGCGACAGCCTCAGCAAACCGCAAAAATCATGGACTGGGATGACATAATAACATTCTGAATGCACAAGCCGAGTCGATGACGTGACCAGTAATCAGGATGTGTCTAGCGACTGTGGACACTGGTGGTTTGTGTGTTTCAGTGACATCGCCGTTCTTCGATAATACTAAGTTCTGCACTCATTTATGTTTCTTCATTCCAGAAACCAAGCACCTCTCGGTTCTGCCTATGTAACTTTCCTTGCAGTAACATGTAAACTGGTAGATACGTTGTGAGGTGGCACCGACAGATTGATCTTTGATTGAAGGCATTAGCAGCTTCTGGGTTCGAGCTAGTACACAAAGTTTGACTGCATTGAATTTTCGTTTAATCGAATAAATCAGCCTCTGCGTTGTTTGGTGCATACTGCAATCGTCTTCAGAGGGCAATTCTATATAAACCTTCTTTTTTCTTACAGTGACCACCGGTTCGAATGGCGGCTTCGGTCTACTGTGCGTTTCTATGAACCTTTTTAGGTAACTATTTGATGGTAGTACAATCGTGATCAACTCTAATTCCTCCACAAGACTGTCTTGTGTACAGATTCGTCTTGCGCGTGTGAAAAGTGTATTCACTAGTGCGCGGTTTTGATGGACCGGTGTGAAACTGCTAAAGTTTTGGTATTGACCGGACCACGTGGATTTCCTGTAAACACCTCTTTTGATAGAGCCATCTTCCCGGCGACTTATGAGTATGTCTAAAAACGGCAAAAAATTATCAGTCTCAAGTTTACACGTTACCTTCAGATTGGGATGAAAACTAGTAAATCGCTGCACTAGGTTATCTATTGCCTGTTTGGACCGACTGAATACTAGTGTGTCAGCAACGTAAAGTTTGTAGTATGACAGATTTGTTATTTCTCCAGCTAACTCTTGTTCAATCCTTAACATAAATAAGTCAGCTAAGATGGACGCTAATGGACTTACCATGGCTACCCTAACTATTTGGCGGTAGCGTCGATCAAGAAAACGGATGCTAACGTTTTCAGTGCATAACAATAAAGCTTCCTTTAGAATATCGCTAGGCAGAGGCAAGGTTTCAACGAGCTCACAAATATAATCAATTGTCTCACGTAACAGAACATTCGTGAACAATGACTGAACCTCTATGGAACACATCAACTTATTAGCAAGCTTGATGTTGTTCAAATCACTGATCAGTTCGAAAGAATCCTTAATAGAATATGCCTGAAACTTTTGTTTTAAAGGAGTTAAGGTTTTGGCCATCAATCGTGCCAGTTTTTTGGTACGGAGAATTTGTCATTGCCAGGATAGGCCTAAGAGGCATTCCGGACTTGTGTGTTTCAGGTAGGCTATAGAGCTGAAGTGTCGACGACCCACGTGGTTAAAGGATTTGTATGTCATGTAATCGATTATGTGCAGTTGTAAGAGAAGTTACAGATAACGTCCTATGCGATTTTCTATTTCAGTGACGTTGTCCACTGTGTCTATTTGCTGAAAATTCTCTTGCGGTTTGCTGAGGCTGTCGCAATCAATCGACTGAAGCCGGCCCTGTGTGTTCAGAAGCAATTGTTCATGAGCTTGACCCTGCCCTGGACTTAGTGACCTTTCCTAATCTATCAATCGACCCTCTATCCCACCCACCCCTAACTGTTTGATATAAAAAAAACCCGTCTCATGTAATTTTAAATTTGGTACTGATGAGTCAATACGAAATGCTTGCATCTACCAGTTTTCGTGTTCTAACGGTGTTGTTC
>LUCH01001097.1:134466-153521 GCA_013368495.1 Paragonimus heterotremus
GTTTGCGACTGATGAGAGTAAATGAAATGTTAACATATCGCAACATATGTCTTCTTTCTGCTCTGATGACACTGTAATTAGTCAAACTCTAAAATTTTACAAGCAGGATTTTGCGAAAACGTCACACTGTTGCGAATGGAATCTCACAAGCCTACCGAGTGGCAGTGTAATTGTGTCTCGGTAATTTTTCTAGTTTTGAATATGTCTGTAAATACTAGTCAAAGAGAGTTCAGCCTACCGCTTTATAATAAAGCATGTTCGCATGTTTGCAACCTACTCAACGAAGGCGAACTGCCACTGTGGAAGACATTTTAAAACATGGATTGACTGAAGCATTTTGTCACAAATTGCACTTCGGTAGATAACACTCGTGGTACATAATCATGTGATTACATGTAGCCAAAATATTATGTTGGCCAGACAGGCCTATTGTAAGCAGTGCAAACTAGTAAATGCAGAAATCCTCCTACAATGAATGTGTCCTAAGCGCAGTTCCCTACAATAATTACTTTCGTAAAAGTAGGCCTAAATAATCAAGCAAAAAACGATAGTTTTTATATTATCGTAGTTACACACAGCAAAATTTACGGTGATCTTTGAAGCAGCATTTTTCCTCACTTCTAAGAAGGTTTTGGTCACTTCTGTGTAAATTGGGTAATTACAATAGAAAATCCCGTAAGTTGTGGTAAGATTTGACTAAGTTGGACGTAGCCCTTTTGTTTGTCCACGTGCTGATATTGGCAAACCTATTTCTTGCACGAACTCAGCAAAATTCCAGGCCTCCGCATAATGACGACACATGCAAAGTGTGGATGAGCCGGTCCTCTTTCGCACTTCCATAACTTATGTGAGACCAAAACGTAGACTGATATGAATGGTAGCTTGCAATTGTGATGCTGTTCATTAGCGGGAAGACGGAAATCGACAATTTGCCGTATAGTTCGAAAGTTTATATCTTCTCCCAGATTTGCATCAGATACGTTAGCATGGTTCAGAACATTAATGACAACCGGTAAATCAGCACACCTCCGTTGTTAAACTTATCTGGTAAGCTTGCATTGTAATGTAAATTGAATTAAACGGAATGTTAACCACTATTTAGAGGTTACTAATCTTCAAAATGGTGCACCACATTGCAAAGGAACACGGGTATAGTGATTAACACTCTTGTCTTGGTCATACAAATCAGTTAATTGCACGGTGCATTGATATCCATCAGTAGTTTGTTACCAAGACCACGTATGATGAAACCCCGATCATCATTTCAGCGTTACAAAATATAGCACATAGTTTGACTTACAAACGAGAACGGAGCGACTGTTAAATCAACTCAATTCTCTTCTCGTGCACCAGGTTCTTCGCTCACTGCTGGATCAATCTGTCCACCACGAGTGACGCTAGGTGTGTTAATCTCATCAACCAGTAACGACGTATCTTTCCCTAGTTTCCGGTATCATTCTGTCAATACATGTCCACATTTCTATTTGGTTCTTTGAGCGAAACTCTGTGAGTATGATATACATATTCCTCCAGTGGTGTAGCTTAGTGGTTATCTCAAAGATAGCTTAATCTACGTGAAGGTTAACGGTCAGTTTTCTCCGCCACACCACACCAACAGTGGCATATCACGAGGTTTTACATTACAGTCAGTGATGATTTCATTCATGTTCAAAATTTCCTGGTTTGTAAACTCCTCGTTGCTGTTCCTTGCAGTATACACGGAACTTGAACGCATTATGAAAAATACACTGTGCTATTCCGACATGTTGGAGATCGCTTTAGTTCATCATGTAGGGGCCGCCATCTGGCACAGAACCGATTAAGAAATCTTACCATGTCTAGTCAAACTCATCACCTCCTACCTACCTAACTGTTGCTGTAACTTGCTTGACTACACTGATTGCACTTCTTTCGAATTCCAGCATGTCTAATATGAAACTCATCCTCGCAGTATGTCGTTACTGTATGCAGGATTTGGGGCTCAATCTCGAAATAAATATTAAGAAAAGCAAGTCAACCCTTCAGGCCATTTGGACCTTTTAATCACTTCGAAAAAGTAAAGCTAACTTTGGCCATTCAAATTGCTCCTTAATTATTTGTTTAACGCCAAAATGTGTTCTCTGAGCTTGTCTCTATGGGATCGAGTTTATTTCTCTTTTTTATCTTCTTAACTTTATTCTCATTTACTAGCCGACATTGTTTCATGTACACACCTATATTTACGAAGAATGTTGTACTGTCCGCATCGTTCTCAAAATTGCCTATCGTATCAAAACATTGTGCACTAACAATATACTTCCGACATAACCTCAGCACGATACTACACTAACAGAGTTGCGAAATTAAAGTTCCGCATGCAAAACGTGGTATTGGGCAAAATTCCTGTAGTCATTTTACCCATACCATATCCGTGAATTTCAGTGGAACGTTGACAGATTCCACGTTGATCTGGTGAGTCAAGCCCTGTTCAAAGCAGCTAAAGCAACCGATCAATTGGTTTTTGGTCGCACCACCTAGGTTTACGATGTCCGATCGCATCGATGGTGGCAGTGGTCAACTCCCACTTACGAATAAATTTCGACTGATTTGGTAGAACTCTGTAAAGATCGCTGAATGGTCAAATTAGGTTGGCTTGGAGGTGGCTGGTAGTCAGTTAACGTACAAAAGCGTCGACGATAGATTTGTATTCGCCAAGCCCAGCCATGGCGGAGTAACGCATTCTGAACAGTTTGGGTTTCCCGTTTGATGTGACCGATGTAGTTTATCGACATTTGCAAACAAACCGGTAAATATTCAAGAACGAATTGTGCATCAATAATTCACCGCTTATGTCCACCACGTAGAAAACAAATGGCAAATAAAACATGTGATCTGGATCAATGTTCCAAAATAAATGGCAGGAAAACTTGGTGACGAGTCGTCTCTTTTAAAGCGCAACTGCCTGAAAGTGAGAATCTTCCTCGTTCTATGTTTTGGTTGAGCAGGTGCCCCGCGTTCGGACACGAAGATCGCAAAATAATTGACATCGCATAGGGTATGGCTTATAAACCAAGGAGTTGTCAATACGAAGTATCGTTCATATTGGCTTGGAAGTGAGAACCGAAAATCAAGTCGTCGTACAACCGTGTACAATGTTTGTAAACCACTGTGTCAATGGACTGACCCTTTACCATTCTCTAAATGACCACGTCACACCAATTGCAGTTAGTTCACAGATGAACCCTTGTCACTGGCCATTAAGAACGCGATTTAATGTGCGATGATATTATTTTCTTTAGCTCGTTTTTAGCCAAATTCAAACAGATGCTCGATTTTGGCAAGATTCAAAAGAAAGCGTAACATCTAAGAAAAACGAATTTCATATCTTTTTACAATCTGGGTAATGGCGAATCTGTGCTCTAGTATATAAGAATCTGAACTGCAGTACAGTTTCTGTACAAAGGTGTTGGGTTCGACACTGCGGAGTGCCTGGTGCTCATGACACTAACCAAGGTCGAAACGGCTTTCCAACGCTTCGCTGATGGATACTGGAATCGGTTGCATACTACATTTTAGTATGGGAACTAATAAATTTTACGACCTGCGAAGATATTTTCAAAGACAAGGTTGCTAACACATTTCTGAATATGCTTCTCATCGTCAGCTGCGATCAGAATGACGTCAACCTACTGCTTAGTGCTGGGGCCAGCAGATTATGGTGAGTGGACCAAATCACGCCCGCCTGCCCGAATTACGGGGCCAACGCTCACAATTTGAAGTGTAACGCCATTGGTCCACGTTGGCTCCTGATAACTGTCATCGTACCAGATGGGGTGACCACGGACACGCTGTTCATGAGACAACCGTGTTTACCACTGCGCCACTGACCTCAGTTAGGCACGACCGAATTATCATATGTGAGCGCTCAACCACTTTCGCCTGTGAGTAATGATCAGGTTGCCCGATCGTCTCGACATGGAGACACAGTTAATGTCTGTTAACTCCAATCGATCACCCCGCGATTAGGACTTCCTAGACAGACCGAAATCTCTGATCTCATTAAATCTGCTAGGCGATATTTTAGATTACTGATGAGTAGTCGGGGATTTGGTTAATTTCAGGTTGAACATCACCCACAATTGATTGCAGCTGTCGCATCCCCATAGACTTTCCAGTCAGCCACTTTCGAAAAGAAGCACTATACTCCATTTCCAGACGATCGGGCAACCTGATCATTACTCACAAGCGAAAGTAGTTGAGCTTTCGCATATGACACTTTACCTGAACGTATGTTACTGAAATTTATTGACAGCCCGTGCGCACGCCCACCAAGATCATAATGGTATGGAGACAACCGACTTGACTTCTGTTAAAGTGTTCTTCTTGAGTCGGAGATTTATATGAGCTTGGCAGTCCACTGCGAAACACCTTTTTGCGGCCAGGCCTGGACTTGAAAGCAACTTTCTCAAGAATGCTCTGCACAAATGACTACTTACTAAGTAACCCGACTGATACGCATTCAAACGATTTTCTGTTCCTAGTCTTGTCTTGCCCATTGCATGACAAACAGCTCCTGATTTCACGAAAACTACTTCATTTTTGAAGGGTATCCCAATAAAGTATACCCTGCGGGTAATTAGTTGAGGAGTTTAGTTCATATAATCTAAACGTCATTCACAGTTGATCAGAGCTGCCATATTCAAGTAGACACAATCAAACCCATCGAAATAGACACACCAGACTGTTAGAACTGGTCAATAGCACACACTTCTGTCACGACCGGGATGTAAATTTAGTCACGTTTCCATGAGGCACTTATGTTGACAGCTGCACGATTGAGCTCACATCAGGCAAACCAGAATAATCATAAGCAAACACTTAACCACGTTCTAATTATTCCGACGGCAGCTTCTGACGTGTCTTTGGACTTGGAAGACAATCTTTTTATCCCAACCGATTGAATCGGTTTTACCGGAATTGTCGATGACGGGTCACTGAGTGGACTAGCCGAAATCGCCAGCAGCATTATTCACAAGTGAACGTGCCTGAGTGTTTGCATAGGATAATTTGGTCGTGTCTAACGTGAGTTCACTGGAGCAGTGGTGAACGTGACTGTCTCAAAAAAATCTGGTCAGAGTTTAAGTGTTGGCCACAGACAGGATGCGCACTATTGACGAGCCCCGTGAAGACCAAAACTAATGTCAAGCGCCTCCTTTCGAAAGTGGCTGCCTGGCAAATCTGTGTTAATGCAAAAGATGTAATCATGTATGGGCAGTGTTTATTTTAAAACATAACATTTGGTTTATTTTTAATATTTGACAGTAGAGTTATTTGTTAGTTATAGATAAATGTGCCCAACCGCCCATTTACCGGCGTGATTTCTGGCTCTTCTGCAGTTGAAGATTTCTGGCAGCTGACCAGCACTACTACATTCTTGCCAAAGTAGTATCTGTTACCCACACGCTCGTTAGCACAAAAACGTTTACCGGTATTTACTTCAAACTAACATCTATTTCGAAATTGTACGCAAGATGTCTTGTGCAATTATATTTCGATCGCATTTCATTGGTTATTCTCACTAAATTAACATGCACATTGTATAACTAGGAAAAGCTTCAGGGCAAAAACAATCTCGTCATGTCTCAGACAGTCAATCAGATGACAGAAGTGGAGCCAACGAGATATGGCTAAAGCCTACTCACCGATAAGTAAAGTGATCTTGATGCAACGTAGTGGAAGTGCTGCTGTTCACAGGACAGTAGTATACAAGACTGGTGAAAAGTGCGTCCCCAACAAAGTTTATCTAAAAGCAATCCATTCCAATCTACATAGGTTACAACGACTACTGTTCCTTGCGAGTCTATCTTTCTCACTGTGCCCATCAAAACTGATATTTTTCAGCCTCAATAAAGCGCCGTTTGCTTGCAGAAGTTGAGCGCATATGAAACACCACTCAACCACTCGTTTTCCAATAACAACTAAGAAGGACCTGGTATCTCTTTCTGCCAAGTTCAACACTGTGTATACATTTGATTGTCTGTGGAAACAAGCACATCAGCAGAACTACACCCATTTACGAATGTCGGCTTTACAGTTATTGTCATAACATTACGTTTTGAATGTTTTTAAACCCAAACTTGAGCAGGAGATCACTGTCGGAGAAGCACCTCAATAAACCGTCCGGATTTTGTGCTGCGCACCCAGAAACAGTTGACGACCAACCATTTAATAAGTTGGTATGGATACGACTGTCGCTCTTCGTTTTCAATTCATTTTCGGACTCTTTCCCGAACTAGCGTTTTCAGACGAGTTGATTGATCATGGAAATTAATAAATGATGAGCTGCTTCCACTCTTCCTTAAACTGTTTTGTACTAGCTTAATCAGTGCTACTCTTAAAGTCTGATCAATTTCAGTGGATATTCCAACAAATTCTTGCCCCTTCTGTTCGATTTGTGTGGATATTCTAATCACATATCTCTCTGCGACATCAAAATCACGTAATGATTTTTAGTATTTTCATAAGTCGTACCAACTGGAACGTACAACTGTATTCTGACTAGGCCACCAACAGTTGCACACTCGGAAGCCAAAAGTCTCTCATTTGGAGCACTCCCAAATGTACTCAGTTAAATAGGTTTTATGCCAACAGGAAACAACAACCAACTCATGTAGTGCTGCACGATCAACAGGAAAAATTAAATGAAGGGTCCGTTGACGGGAAGGTTATACGGTGCTCGGCGTCTCAGCAGTCTCATATCCCAAAATTGACCCGTGGGTGAACAGGTCAAATGGTCATCTGTAGAAGTAGCAGCCATCAATTGTTTAGATTCTAGAAAACAGTCAAGCCTTACAAGAGGAGACTCCTCTCTAGTACCGACACAGGAAGTGATTTCGATTAGCCATGTTGACTGTGAGTTACAAATCGAAATGTGTGGCCTGAATTCGTAAATTGGTTGTTTAGGCAAATATTATTAAGCACTACAGTTTTCGTCTGATGAGAGGCGGTGAACTTTACTGGACAGTGAGTTTGTAATATATACCTTCGTTGTGTCCATTTCAGAAACCACGTGCTCGAATATCCTCTTTCAGTGCGTTCTTATTTCCGTGGTGCACTATCGAATGACAAGAGTTAAAAGACGGATTCATGGGATGTATCTTTCCTCACTGAGATATACACCTGTCTTCTGGTCGTCTGTTTTAACATGTTTATGTTTTAATTCCCTCAGTCATTAAAACTAAACGAAGGAACTCGTAGATAGTCTTTTATCGATCTTAATGCCACTGAAACTTTCACTTGGGATTCAGAATCTATTTTATCTTCTTCAACTTCCATTTGTGTATAATGTGCGTTGAGTTGCGTTGACAGGCTTAAAAATACTGGCCTGATGAGTGGGATATACAAACGACGTTGAAGTGGATATCATGCATATTTTCATAGATGTTTACAAATCACAGAAACAACTATTTTTATAAGTTAGTGAATTAATGCTATCAAGAAATATGGCTAGCACGGTTATCAGGAAACGCGCAGTGTTAGGTGTTTCTTTATAAGTGCTGATTGAATGGTTTTTTAGCATGCACAGCCGATGTGGACGTTTTATCAGAGCTGGACGATGGATTCACAATAGCAACCTGTCCAATATTTATTGTGAATGAAAAACATTCGAAAGTCGATGAGATAGTGGAAGAAGAAATGTGTAATTGGAGACTGGATCACCACTACGGTGTTACTTATTGCCGCACTGATGCAATCAGTTGGATCTTAATTGCAGCTTGTTGCCAGGATGAGTTTCGTAATCAATGACCCCGAGATTACGCTGCGCCATGCTGCCGGTTGTTTGGCCGCGTCAGGTACTGAGCCAACCACCTTCGAAGATGTCCATCAGTCCGTTGAAACAAACACCATTCTGTTTTGATGATGCGGTTATCATTGCAACTGCAAATGAACTCATGTATAACATATCGAACAGAGTTAGCAACGTCATCTAAACCCCGATTTATGTTGCCTACTGTACAGGTTGAATGAGATAGTCTAGGTATCTCGATAGCCCATGTGTGGTTTGGGTGTTTAAAGCCTCAGGCACAAACTACTCGTCATATTGGGTAGGTTCAAGACATTGTGAATACTTCACGTCTTTAAAATATTCAGTTAGAAACAACTCGAATGACGCCATGTATTTTATACTTCATAATATTCCCCAAATGAAGTGCTCGAGTTATTAAATCTCCGTTGATACTGTATCACGTAAGCAAGTGACAAATTGTGAAATCTGTTAGAAACTGTGTAGGCTCAAATTGCTCTCGGACCAATATTGTTTGACATTGTATCTGTACTCCGAGCAAAACATTCTACCTTGACAGACATCTCCTTGGAACAGAGTGTTGCAATAATGTCTGACCTATCTATTTTCCCACTGAAATAATGGAACCGTAGCTATTTAATGTAAGTTCTTAGGAAAATGACTTGTAGTGGTCAACTGAAATTAAGAAGACATACGCAGCAGTGAAGTGGGCAAAATAGTTTGATAGAGATATGAAATAATAACAAACTTACAAATGTATTATTATGTCTTTCGAGTTGGAACCAGTGGTTGGGCAAATAATGACTCATATTCGGTAAACCATTTATGACGCTGTTGAAATTTATGTTAACATAAACTTTCCTGTACAGAACAAGTGAATCAGTGAGACGTCGAATAGTAGGTAACGCGCAAATTGCAGACATTTTGAAAAACATATAAACCAAACATGTAGGTCAGCCAGTTCAAACAGTCAAACATTACCAACCTTCTGATAAAAACAACGTCACTATGTCATCTTCTATGATTAAGGGAATAACTACACAGTCTCATTTTTGGAACCGAAAAAAACAGTTGCAACACGATTTTCAAGTTGCATAATTATGTAGTAAAAAACGCGGTATCAATAAAGCAGTTATCAACATACTCACCGCTCAAAAAGAGTGAGGAATCTCATTTTTAGCTAGGGCATAATGTTCAATACTGTGGTGATAGATGAACTGTGTCCTAGTAATTTTTTCAGTGCGTTAAACATTATAGCTAATTGCGAACTGTAAAAGCAGACCTGGTCGATATTCTCAAGCGGCAACTTGTACAAACCGATCACATTGGTCGAGTCACTAGCACCAAGTGTAAAATATGCTATCCTGCATGATGCCAGCAGGTCGACCCACTTTCCTAAGTATTTTATTGAAGCCTTAAGTACACATTACAGCAAGCTTAGTTTAAAGCAGCATAAATTAGACTGTTACCTTCAAACTGACCTTTGATGCAATGGTTTAACCCATTCAATAACAGCAAAGCTTCCATTCAATACTTTTATGTGTGACGGGGGTTCACTTCGATGCTCCACATGAGCAACATTTGTAGGGGGGTCAGAACCTCGAGCGAACATGAATGACTCCCCCGAAATCGGACACTTCCTTACAATTTTAGAGCAAACCAACACAAATACTAGAGCTCAATGGGTTTATACTTGCAGGTCATTATGACTGTATTTTAGTTAAACTCAAGCAATAATCAAGAAAGTCCAAAGTTTGGATAAGCTGGAACATGTCACGATGGCAGACGAGCTGCACATCACGCATGTCAGGACGGATGACAAACTAATAATTAGACAACCACCAGCAGCACTCTGAAACTATTACGTTTGAAGATATTCCAGATATTCCACTAACTGTCCAATCAGAAGGTATGAGTGCGGTGATTATCGTTATTGAGACCACTCCAATTGATTCAGATGTGAACTGCAATCCAGTTTTAGTTTGTCCAATTGTCGCCAGTTTTTCGACCGGGTGAATATGCGCGACGACAGTTATCTACACACAAAAGACTTGTAGGGATGATCATCAACGACATTAAAACGAAATTACAGATTGGCACATTTTCTTGTAATAGGGCTGACGAGTGCTCTGTTTCGTGTGCTGTGATTTACTCATTTACACACACTTATCTGCGTAGTAAAGCCTGTGTTATGTTTGCTCTCACATCTGTAAACCGAACTCATCGATCCTTTTTCTCTACCTCTGTAAACAACGCGAACATTGTTCGAAATTTATTCTTTAAACTTGCGTGTTTCTCTTTACACGCGAATTTTCTGCTGAAGGTGGCTACGGATGGGCTTACTCGCGTGCATGGCACTGAATAATACCGCAGAAGACAAACGTTTTGGACAGGGATTATTTATCTGAGTCATTTAACATGATCGCCGGAATCATTGTAGCTTGACACGTGTATAAATACTTACTTGCTGTTTGATTGCGTTAGAAGCAAACCTTTTTTAGCTAGTGGAGATTAGTTGCCGTTCCAAACTCTGCAAAACAACAGCGAAAAGTGTTTGAATTGCAAATTTATAGATCGAAGTTCAGATAGATTTTGTTGAATTGTGTACTCAAGAGAAGACCACCGTCTCAGATGCTCTCACGACTCGGGAGGAACTAGAAGGCTCGCATGGAAATCCGTTCATAGCTGGACAAAATTTCAAAATTAACACTGACATGCTGTTGACAGCATTACTGATTGCAGTGTTCGGTTGTTACAAACCCTCTCCCAACTAGTGTTTCAATCAGGTATCATCCAACAGACGTTAAGTAGACGTGATAACACATTAATCACTCGGCCGTGTCAGGGCTAATCAGTCTAGAACACAGTCCCCTGCAGGAGAGACGGCAAAATTAACGTAGGCTAAGTATGCGAAGTTATCACATAAACAGGAAATAACTGTACAAAGAACCCCTCAGCAGCCACACACTGATATGAAATTCACCAACCCAGGAGCGAATGCCCATGTACAAAATAGAATAAAGTTCAGTTGTTACAGATGAGACGTTAAATACCCCAAACTCTTATAAAATTTGAAACAGTAACGTACTTTGATGAACTTGAATAAAAAAATGAGAAGTGGCAACTCATGTGACGTTATGTTTTGGCGAATTGCACAGAGAGACATGAGAAGTTAAAGTCAAAATTGTGTGAATGCTGACTACTAGGGTAGCCACAGTGTCAACACAAATTGTTCTTGAACACACAGATGGGGAGTGTGACGTTTAATAGCCAAAGCCTCAGAAAGCTGGTGTATGCGTTTCCGGTTGCTCTGAGAAATCACCGAGAACGTGTCATGAACTTTGGCTCAGTGTCCTGTTTGCATTATGTGCCTTACAACAGAATATGCGGGATGCCGCCCATCAGCATCTATACAGGCGCCTGGTATTTCTAACTGCGTCTCCAGCCATTTGGGAACGTGCTCCTTAACATGAACAGCTAGTTGTCGGTTTGTCCTCCATATGTAGTTCATACTGCAGTTACACGAGTATTTGTATAGACAATGAGATGTGACAGACGTACACTGTTTGTTCGTAATCGGGGTGACTGGTGGAGTTCTCGTTTGTTGTATTATACACAGCTTTGCAGCGTTATTAGTCCTGGATACAGCAGCTGTTAGACGCTTCCTCATCATTGTTGACCGCCTGTCCCCCTAGAAACGGCAGTTATAAATACACTGTCTTTTCCGGTACCGTCGTCACTTTCGCAGTTGGGGTGACGGCTTTGCTGTACTTTTTCAATAAATCGCAGGGGGTATCCGTTGACCAGCAAACTGTCTGTCAGTACGCCTAACTCTAGTTTTAAGTTGTCTTCAAGGCAAATCCTCCGTGCTCTGTGGAGAATCGTCCTGACTAGACTTCTATTATACTGCACCGGCCAGAAGCTTTCGAAATGTATGTACTGTCCAGTCTAGGTAGGTTTCCTGTAGACGGATCTCCCTACCATGCCGTCTGATCTTCGAGTGACTGGAATGTCCAGGTACGGAAGACAGTCATGCGCTTCGTTCTTTCTCGTCAGTTTTAAGTTCGGATGAGCTTGGTTCAACTTCGAGAATAGCGTATTTTATTCACTTTGAGCTCTCAAAGATGGTTAAAATATCATCTACGTGGCGTCTGTACAACACTGGTTTTGACAAGCCTTCGTATAGTGTGGATTCTACTTTGGCCATGAAGAAATCCGCTAGAAGTGGACCCAACGGATTGCCCATTACAACCCCATCCACTTATCGGAAACTGTACGTTTGAAAGTTGAACCTCAAATTATGTATGCATAAAAGTATTAATGATTTCAGTTCGATCACCGGGATGGGAAACGGAGCACTGCTGCTTACAACAAATTCGCAAATGCTAACAACTTTTTCGTGAAGCGGAATGTTAGTAACCAGGGACGTCGCGTCAAATGAACACATCAGTTCATCTCGGGCATGCAAACTATCTATACAATTAACAAGTTCGAAACTGTCTTTTTATACTGTACTTACTGAATTGTTTTCTGAATAGTTCCAGCAAATACGTCTGTATTACTGATAAATAGTTCCGTAGATTTGATAGTCTAGATGATACCCAATTGCGAAAACTCTGGACTTCGGCTGGATTCGAACCAGCGTCAGAACCACCATGCCCAAACGCTGCAAACGCTCTACCAGCTGACCTACGTAGCCACCCTGGAAGCTGATAAATTTCACATTTGGACCTACTCATTAGTAATTCAATGTCATTTCTCATCGGTTACTTTGGTAGATTCCGGCGTAAAGTGATCAAGAAATCCTGCTTGGACAGTCAGTCGGCTGGATCGTTTGGTTAATTCCATATGACACATTTGGTTTGGTGGGTAAGTAGGTCCAAATGTGAAATTTCTGGGTTCCCGGCGCGGCTCAGTTGGTAGAGCCCTTACCGCGTATGGGCATGGTGTTTCTGTTGCTGTTTCAAGTCCAGCCGAAGTCCTGATTTTTCGAAATTTGGTCACTTCTAAATATGCATGCGGTGGAGTGCAATCAATCGTGCACGCCATATCTGCATTGGCCAATCAGATTGTTTGAGATTTACCTCTATATACCGTGTCCATAACAGACTAGATGAGACTTTGCGTGTGGTGTAGTGAATATAGATCTTGTTCTGAACCCGACTTGATCTACATAGTTACGGAGATGGATAACCCAGATTGGATGAGTATGAGCCCAATGGCGGGACTGAATCTCCGACCACAGGCCAGGCTAAACTTGAATGAGGATGAAGGACTTCCAGAAAGACGGAAAATACGGAAGTTGTAATTTCAAGATTTCGGCATGCTAGCTCGACTATCGCCAGTCGTGAGGACGTTTCAAATGGCGTCGTTTCGACATGTTATCGGAGAACAAGCCGTCCGCTGCATTAATACATCTCCGTATGGAGCAGACGAAGACCCAGAAGACTTGAAAAACATGGTGGACAAATCAGAATGTTACTTTTGGGATTTGTGAGTGACACTTTTGAGAGGTATAAATTTAATTGCCGCGTCTAAGAGCCAGATGAATCGATAGGTCAGTTTGTTCAAGCTCTGATGTCTATGGCCACAATCTGCAGTTTCCGTAACTGCATGCGTGACAGATTGATCAAAGACAGATCAATTATCGGAATGAGAGACGGTAATATGACAAACAGAATGCTGAGGGATCCTCAGTTGAGGCTCAAACAATGCACTGATGTATGTCGAATTGAAGAGGCAGCCGACAGAAAGGCCGAAACCCCTAAAATTCACTCGACAGAAGATATTCGCGTGATGGCCAAAGAACCAAGAAACCCTCTAGCAGACTGTACTCTTTGCGAAAAAACCCATGGTCTCAAGAAAGAAAAGTGCCTAGCATGGCAAAAATTTGCACAAAGAGCGACAAAGCGAATCATTTCTCCGTTTGCTGCAAGAGTGGTCCAAGTTTGGCAAAGACAGCCCAACCTGGAAGGTACTCAGTGTGTGCGATTGGAGTGAACGAACCGCATCAGAGTATGCGATCTGCTGAAATTGATTTGAATGGAATAACAATAAACTTCCAGGCGGACTCAGCCGCAGGTTTCAACTTCGTCCCTCGCTTCTGCGTCCGAAACGAAACATTGACGAATATAAACCCCATGCATCGAATGTGGAATGGAACAACGGTGAGGCCCACATGGAAGTTTACAGCAATCCTACGCAACCCTAATAATGACAAACGTATCGAACAAGTTTGGTGTGTAGTTAAAGGAAATTTTCCATCCCTCCTCGGAGTTGAAGCAATCGAAGCGCTGGAAGTGGTAACATTTAACTGTATACATAACGTAATCTCGCTATTGACCAACATGTGTCTAAAATATTCCATTATTTTTCATGGTACTTTGGGAACCCTCCCAGGAGTCTGTAATTTAAGCATAGATTTGGATGCGAAACCAGTTGTGCTACTCATTCATCGTTTGCCACTCACTGTAAAACAGACATTTGGAAAGGAAATAAAACGGTCGACAGACCTAAGAGTACTACAGCAAGTAGACAAGCCAGCCGATTGGGTTAGCCAGGTCGCTACAGCCAGCAAGAAATTTGGCGAATTGAGAATTTGTATCCACCCGAAACCATTAAACGCATCATTAAGAAGAGAGCATATTTTACTCCCCTTATTGGAAGATGTTCTTCCTCAGATAAACAGCACATGGTTCTTCACCAAGGTGGATTTATCCTCTGCCTTCTGGCTCGTAAAACTGGACGAACAGTCTAGTTTGTTAACGACATTCGGGACATCTTTTGGTCGTTTCCGTTGGCTTCGTCTACCGTTCGGAATGAAAGTTTCCAGCTAAATATTCCAGAAACGACTAATCCAAGTAATCGAGAACCTACCTGGTATCATATGTATAGGTGGCGATGTTCCGGTCCACGTTCGTACCAAACCCGAACACGACAAGAATCTATAACTCTTTGTTGCTAGATGTCAACGGGTCGGCATAAAGCTCAAACAGGAGAAAAGTGGATATTACACCAACGAAGTCACTCTCCATGGGTATGTTTTATCCAGAGATGGAATCAAGTCTGATCCAGCAAAAATCTGTAGCCTAGTGAACATGGCAAACCCAACTGATGTGAAAGGTATTGCTCGTTTCAGTGTAGTGATTAACTAACTGAGTGGATTTCTGACCTGTTTAGCTCAAGTCATGGAACTCATCAGGCTACTGACTCACAAGGATACGCCATGGGTGTCGGGAGAGGAACAGGAGAGAGCGTGGAAACATATCAAACAATTAATCGTCAAAGCTCCTGTATTACGTTACTAAGATTCACGCCTGCCGTTAATGATACAATGTGACAGCAACCAAAATGAGATTGGAGCAGTTCTGATGCAGAACGGACAGCCGATTGATTTCCGAAGTCGAACCAGGAGTAGTGCCGAGACCCGATATGCACAAATCGAAAAGGAAATCCTGGCGGTAGTTTTGCTATGGAGGAATTCAACGATTACTCATTTGGAAGAAAAACTATTATGTAAACCGACCATAAACCGTTGACAACTATCTTAAAAATCTCCTGGACAAGGCGGCAAGCCGTCTGCAGGAAATGTTGGTATACCTACAGAAATACAATTTGGAGATCCGATGCACCCCCGGCAAGTTCAATGTTCTGGCGCATACATCATTGTCAGCCTCTCTGCCAGCAAAAGAAGACAACTGCACTCTGTATGAACAGGTACAACTTACTCTCGCGGAATAAGATTCGCGGTTACCACAAATAAGGCAGATGTTTGCCGATGACGAACAGATGGAAAAGCTCGAAGAACAAGACAGAAACCGTTGGCCAGACAACGCACGACAAGTGAATGAACTAATTCACCCTTATTTCCTTTTCCACTCCTTGGAAGTGGTCAGGATTATCACCCGGGAGAAACTTCTGAGTGCCATTAAGAATTTTAAACATTTTGTCCACCTACTCCGCTTTAAACATCAACACAACCCCTGAACCTTTGTCCAGACATAACACCACCAACTTCTCATTTTGTCTTATTTCTCTTAGGCCTTGGAAATGTTCCGGTATTAGTAAGTGGTACCGCTTTTGTTTGTAATTCTTATGCTAGTAGGCGACATCCACTACTTTTGCTCTCAACTCATTTTGATTCTCCTCAGACGTTGGCGATTGTTGCTGAAGTTGATCGCAGAGATTTTCAAAGTGGGCATGTAACCCGAGTTATCCACTTTTCTTTGGTGGTACAGCGAACCTCACACCCAATTCGACCCATTATTTCCATATGTAACTCATCACAGCATAAATTAGCCTGTTGGCTGACTGATTTGCTGGAACTATTCAGAAAACAATTCAGTAAGTACAGTATAAAAAGACAGTTTCGAACTTGTTAATTGTATAGATGGTTTGCATGCCCGAGATGAACTGATGTGTTCATTTGACGCGACGTCCCTGGTTACTAACATTCCGCTTCACGAAAAAGTTGTTAGCATTTGCGAATTTGTTGTAAGCAGCAGTGCTCCGTTTCCCATCCCGGTGATCGAACTGAAATCATTAATACTTTTATGCATACATAATTTGAGGTTCAACTTTCAAACGTACAGTTTCCGATAAGTGGATGGGGTTGTAATGGGCAATCCGTTGGGTCCACTTCTAGCGGATTTCTTCATGGCCAAAGTAGAATCCACACTATACGAAGGCTTGTCAAAACCAGTGTTGTACAGACGCCACGTAGATGATATTTTAACCATCTTTGAGAGCTCAAAGTGAATAAAATACGCTATTCTCGAAGTTGAACCAAGCTCATCCGAACTTAAAACTGACGAGAAAGAACGAAGCGCATGACTGTCTTCCGTACCTGGACATTCCAGTCACTCGAAGATCAGACGGCATGGTAGGGAGATCCGTCTACAGGAAACCTACCTAGACTGGACAGTACATACATTTCGAAAGCTTCTGGCCGGTGCAGTATAATAGAAGTCTAGTCAGGACGATTCTCCACAGAGCACGGAGGATTTGCCTTGAAGACAACTTAAAACTAGAGTTAGGCGTACTGACAGACAGTTTGCTGGTCAACGGATACCCCCTGCGATTTATTGAAAAAGTACAGCAAAGCCGTCACCCCAACTGCGAAAGTGACGACGGTACCGGAAAAGACAGTGTATTTATAACTGCCGTTTCTAGGGGGACAGGCGGTCAACAATGATGAGGAAGCGTCTAACAGCTGCTGTATCCAGGACTAATAACGCTGCAAAGCTGTGTATAATACAACAAACGAGAACTCCACCAGTCACCCCGATTACGAACAAACAGTGTACGTCTGTCACATCTCATTGTCTATACAAATACTCGTGTAACTGCAGTATGAACTACATATGGAGGACAAACCGACAACTAGCTGTTCATGTTAAGGAGCACGTTCCCAAATGGCTGGAGACGCAGTTAGAAATACCAGGCGCCTGTATAGATGCTGATGGGCGGCATCCCGCATATTCTGTTGTAAGGCACATAATGCAAACAGGACACTGAGCCAAAGTTCATGACGCGTTCTCGGTGATTTCTCAGAGCAACCGGAAACGCATACACCAGCTTTCTGAGGCTTTGGCTATTAAACGTCACACTCCCCATCTGTGTGTTCAAGAACAATTTGTGTTGACACTGTGGCTACCCTAGTAGTCAGCATTCACACAATTTTTACTTTCACTTCTCGTGTCTCTCTTTTTTAACTCTTGTCAGAATCTTATTTTTGGTTGTAATGTTTCCCCGGATGACTTTAGGTTAATTGTCACGTCTATGGAAGTTACGACCGCCTCAAGTGTCACAGCAATTATAATTGTCTCATGTGTAATGGCTTTTGCAGAAGTTTTAAACGGTTTTTTAAATCGTTCATTACAAGCCTTATTTGTTGTAATCGAAAATGAAGTAAACGTATTCGTCCCAAATAATGATTGACTGGAACGTACCCAACACCAGTTAACAATTAATCCACACACGATTAGAAATGTACATTAGAGTGAGGTGCTGCGTCCTGGTAAAACACTGTACAGAAGCTCTCGAACGTCTCGTGTGGCTATCATGAAATAATTTTTCTGACTGATCACACAGATTTCGGTTTTACCAGATGACTATTATCATGCGAACTATTAGGTGAAATGATGACTGTATTCAATTGAACGATATAATGCAACGTTGTGTTGATGTAGTTTGTGATACTTTCTTCTGAAAGTCAAGAATCCCCACGATTTAAAAGATGTTTTGCAGGTCTGTACTCTTTTACTTTGTAATTCTCCAGGGATAGAATCTGACTTGAAAAGCTTTCAATTTCAAAACATGCGTTTTTCGGTTAGGCAACAACTATTGCCCCACATAAAACCCCCTAGGTTTTTATGTGAAGTTGATACATTTACAGTATTCCAGCCTCCTTTGTAGCGACTGTAATAAATAATATTTTGATAATCGCATTTATTTGTACATTGTTAACGAAATTTTTTACCTACTTTCGTTTTCTTCGAGCTATACTTTTGTGCCCAAGCAGCACCATCCCCATTTATAATGGGGCAAAATAGGGGCTGTAGTTTCTACAAGTCACAGTTATATTTGTATACATTGTTTTGTTATCTTCAGTTGTACGCTTGTTTGAAACCATCAGAAATCAATTTTTGAACTGATTCATCAACACGAATAAACGGTGGGTACCGCGCGACATCTCTGTCTTCCTCGTTCGTGTGAATTTTGTGCCAGTAAAGTGGTTGAACGGTGAGATATTTTAGCACCGCATATTAGCTGGTCTATCGACGCTCAAGTTTTATCGCATCACGTCGTTTGTGGAATCATCTACCGATCGTCCAACGAATCTGTAGTGAGATCACATTCGACGTCCCTAAAATCCTAAACTCCCTATGACGTGAGAGTTGCCTTGCCAGTACCACCGCGTCATTTCATATTACCTCCTGAATGTAAATTTACTACAAACCACTAACATCAAGGTTAATGTGTTGGCGTAAGTATCGCAGTTTTGCTCATAGCTGTATAAAGAATCTGCGCCATCACCATTGTAGGCTACATTCACTAGGATAACAGTGTTTTAGCTACTACCGTTGGGCTTGCCGCCCAACTAGGTTGACAATTGTTTGAATCCTGAAGGTCAACTGGACTTTCCGTTGACATCCGTCCTCTCTGGCGGCTGCCGCGCGGTCGTGCTGAAGGTCCTCTCACGTCTATTTCCCTAGCGCCCTTATTCGTTACGTTGAAATCCGCTTGTGTACTGTGAGTAAATGAAATAAAT
>LUCH01001098.1:0-12729 GCA_013368495.1 Paragonimus heterotremus
GATCTGATGATGGATAACAGAGAACGAGCTAGTTTGCTATGCCAAGTTTCTGACGACTACTCTGGGAATTTTTAATCAACGAGGCTAATGTTAAGCGATATAATCTCCAGATGCTCACTGCAGTGCAGTACACTAGCGTATACTGGTTCTGGCTCTGTAATAATGCAGAGATCTGTCACAACCATCTTGGTTTGCTCATCGAAATTACTGTCATTCCACTCCAAATTGTCAGGCGAAAAGATGCCAGTTGAATTTCCCCAACAATGTTTTGAAATCTGACCTTTTGTGATTGTTTTGCGGTTTGAGATTTTTTACACTTAGTTCGTCTATTGTGAATACCAACAGAGATGCGGCGAAATCTGTTCGAGCATAAATCGTGTCATATCCGTTTTTGTATGCTCTATTCAAATTTGCAATGGGAAATGGTTATTTCAAACTCCGGCTTATAATTGGAGAACTACTACTGATTGGTTTCGTTTGTGCCGATAAAAAGTCCTTTGTGCTGTCCACAGGAAAGCACAGTACGAACCCTGAGTCCATTCCGTGTAAAAACCCAATGATTGGTTAGAAACATATGATTTGCAGTAAGGTGATTGGAGTAAATGCCAAACACTCCTCAAGGCGAGATAATGGTCAGATCATGTTTCAAGGAACCCAGTACGGAGGTTGCAGTTAGTCTGGCGTTATTGAACGTTTCCAGAGTCCATTAGATTTAATTCGAAACCACGCGGACTTTAGGAGCCTCCATGTCTTGAGTCAATTCTTCTTAATCTTGACAGATGCCATTACACCAAGGAAGGCTGGGCTTCAACATTTTTCGAGGGATTTTTACGTTTGTTAGGTTCTTCACTTCATGCACAGCAAAATCGCAGATAAGGTTGTCCTACATGCACCAATCAAAAATTGTGTGACATTGCGGGAGGGTTGGAAGCGTACAAATGGAAATTTTGTTAGTTACATTTTTCTCTTCTAAATTACATCCTTCAAGTTTTCTCGAAACAACCTGCCAATGTTCTTCATAATTGTCCTTCTGGAAAATGAATACGGTGACGACGCAGATAAGTGGTCCATCAGTTCGTCAGAACATGACTACTTACATCCCCAATGAACCATTTTGGGTTTTCGCGTGCTTACAAGTTTTGTCTGGTAAATATTTCAAATCCCACTGCTTTTAACCGCTCACAGAGATCTGCAATGCCTTTCAGCACAGTTGGGTCGATTTGCAAACCAACAAACAACATCAAGTTGATACTTGATGGTGCTAAGTCAGTGACCTATGTCAATATGACAAAAGTAAATCCCCCTGGAAACTAATCCCATGCAACCACTACAGCTATCTCAAAAAGTGAGAGCTTAATCAACAGCATGCTACTATACCGGCAATTTAACGGCAAAACAGTGTTCCTATCAGTCATTCACGGCAGTCTTGCCATTGCATGGTGGAAACTTACCAAGACCCTACCTATTCAAAACCAAGGGTACAGAGTCAGTTGATGAGGAAAAAATCCATTCAGTCGACGTTCAGTTGAGTGCGCAATACATCATTAATTCGATAAGTGAACAGTCTTTTCTAAATAGTTATCGATATTCACATAGGTTTTGCGACTGACCTAGTTTTGAGGCATCAATTAGTTGTAGCATATCAGCATATAAACCCTTGAAAGAGGAAGTCCTAAAACAAGTGTGAATGACGATCGGATTACAGGTAGACAGCCCTGAATGCACGTTAATTTTTATTTGGAATTCGTCCTACTGATTTGGTTGATAGTAGCCATGTTTGATTGGTGTGTTTTGCATAGGAATCATCCGGGGGGAAACTGTGCTTGAAATAAATTTTCGTCATTGACAATCTGACCTATCATGTCAAGGTCGCGTATAGCCACCTATTTCATCGGCTTGTGTGGGCACTGCCTCACCTTTTGTTAATAACTAATAATAAATGATAGTGACTACTATAAAATGGATTCCCTTTACATTTCATATCATCGTTCATACTCAGATAGATTTCTCTGCCAACCCAGTTCAAAAGAACCTTTAAATAGACTCACTTTATCGTTGTCATTGCTCGCCAATGTAAAGTGTTCTTCCTCTGCTCGAAAGTTGAATTTCGATTCAAATGTTTTTGAGACAAGTTTACTGACTTTGATGTCACGGATAGTCTACAACTACATAAAATGTCGACCATAATGGCTTGTCTTTAATCATTGTAGGCTACACTTGATCTACGAGACAGTAAACAGTAAAACCAAACTTAATGGCGAACAGATCCTGGCATACCAGTTGGTGTTTTGTGAGGTCCAGAGGAAACTGTGATTAAATCTGTAGGTGTTATTTAAACGAGGTAACGTTTTGTAAAATAACAGGTCATTTGTCAATTACCTTAGCACTGCGGTCTGTAGAATAAAGAAAATGGTCAATAGTACTGACAGGAAATATGCGGGATCTCAGTCGGCTTCAATATTCCAGATAATCTGGACAGTAGTATAATGTGGATATTTTATTTTATGGCTAAACCTCAGCTAGAGGCTTGTAAAAGATGTATTGGTCACAGCCACCTTCAAGTATCCTTTTACAATTGACCACACGCTCTATTAAATAAACGACAGGTTGAAAAGTTGAGATGAAATTTCTCCTTTTCCTGTTATTTGCGCTGCTCATCCGTGATTGAGTAGAGTTCCTTGAAAAAGTAGTTTTCAACAGCGGTAGCCTGACATGCAAAATCCTAGCGAACTTCAAAGTCCTCGAGAGATGCATAATTTTGTAAATTCAGGCGACGAAAGGAAAATGTGTTGAACAATCAAAATTGTCCATCAGATGAACAGGATTGAGCTCGTTTATTTTGTCAATCCTCGGTAATACACAACGATAAAAATCAACCATAAATCTTATTATGCAAACGGCAATTGCAGAGGTAGAAAGCAACAGTTCATTCGCAAGTTATTTTTGATGGGCTGCTTTGATATAGTAGAGTCCGTAGATTGGCGCGTACGGTCTGAAACACACTGATTACCAATAATTACATCAATGGGAATAAGTTCACTTGAGATTGATTTTGCGAACTCATCAGTCAGCGCCTAGCCATCAGGTAGTGTGCCTAACATTGGGACAAGTTTTGGTTATGTTTCAAAGAATTATGAAGATAATTTGTCCTAAGTTTAAAATGAACTTCCGGCAAAACTTAGACGTTGTGAAACAGCACTGCGATATATCTGAAGTTTCTGATTATCATAACAATGAACAAAAGTGCAGACTCTTACGACCATGAAACTAGTGACTAAAAACAATCAAAGCATTACCCCTTATTTTAATCAGACAGAATGTTGGCATATTAACTAGAAGACAAAAATGGACTCAAAATAAAAACATCTTGAAACCGGCTTAACATTTTAAAAGTGAACAGTGTCCAGGTTTTAACGTATCAATTTGCTTCCGGCTTTTCATCTTTTCAAAAAGTAAGTTATACTATTGCCAATTTTCGTTGGAATCTAACCCCAAATTTTTCACCGTTCACAGAATCTTCAGAAATATCGTATGTTTACATGGCTCTTTCTGAAAACTATTTAACCAATGGCGTTACACCAACCGGGTGCAATTAGACACTACGAATGGTCATGCCAACATGCAATTACACGCGATAATTGTTTGTCCGTGTTCAAGTGTGGAACTGTATCCATGTCAGTCGGGGATGAGAATGCGGCCAAACGTCGCTCACACATTTGAAGGGGCATTTAGGCGTGCGTAGATTTAATTTCGCTCTGGTTAGCAGAATGTTTGATGAATTCTCGAAACTGACTGCTCGCCTGGAGACTCGGTTTAATCAACACCACACTACGCATCAGTTAATTAGAAATAGCTCAAGACAACTGAGCGTATTTAACAACAATATGGATTAGTGGAAAAGATGCTAAAGGGGAAAATGAGATGTACTTGGTTCGAAATTGATACTGAAAATGAGAACGAAAGAACATTTGACTAAACAGAGGCAGAACTATGTATTACAAGAGAAAGGCGACGTCATCGAGACTCACAAGTAACCAGTGACCGCAATCTCAAGACACGTACTGACCAATGGTCAAATTACCAACCCAGTTTGTGCATTCAGAATCGTATTACGTCACTCCAACCCCTCATTCTTGCGGTCCGCTGAGGCGGCTGCAGTCAATCGACTGAAGCCGACCCTGTGTGTTCAGAAACAACAGCTTGTGAATTTGACATTTCCCTAGACTTAGTGACCCTTTCCAACCCACCAAATGTCTATCCATCCTACTCCCTTAATTGTTTGATATAAAGAAAACCGTTCCAGTTTACTGTAAACTTGGTACCCAAGGGTCAATACGAAATGCTTTCAACTATCAGTTTTCATGTTCTCATAACTTTGTTCACTTCTTGCTTAATCTGAACGGCACACGTAACCCAACAACTGTGTATGACCGTAGTACGGTATGGACAGAGTGTTGGAGGGAGGGATAAGTGGACAGTTCATCATAGATGGTTGTAGAACACCGGTCCATCTGAGCGAGGATACGTGCCTCGTGCATCATTTTCACAGCTCACAACAAGCAAAAAAACGTACATTATCCAACCTAATAAGACGTGACTGGAGACAGATGTTGGCAAATTTAAGATCACAGCGAAACAGCCATTGTTACTTCCGTGATTCAAGGTCTGTTTTTCAAAATGCTGTCATGAACAAATTTTCAAGGTTATACGCGTACGCTTGGTTAATAGTCTGTTTATGGCTTCGCTCACATATAAGTGCGTATCGATGCATATATGGTTGAGCGCCTTCTCACATGTTTAGCAGCATTTATTCACAAAGCTAATGCGGCCAAACTGCTCCACAAATCTTTGTTTTCTACATTCTCGCTTGGATGAGTCGAATGCACATAGACAGAGGATCTGAAATAGTTTTACCCGTCTAACAAGCTCTCTTCAGAGTTTGCTTAGTCACGTTTATTCTCCTATCGGATGTTATTTGGTTTCTCGCTGAAAGAAATGATTATCTTTGTGCACCTCATACACACATATACACACACGCGCGCATAAACACACTTAAAAACAAACACTCAAATAAACAGGACCACACGAACATGATTGTACATACCCTTCAAACAGGGTGGGAATTTAACGGATGAGACACGGTAAATAATTGACAAACATCAAGCGGGGCAGACTTGAGTGACAGATTTGCAAAAGCAATGTTATGTTTTTGGTGCGCTCAAGGTGAACCACAGTATGTCATGGTCGTTCTAATCAATTCTTTGTGGTCTGCTCACTACTCTCGTGTAACTTCTTTAGTAGAACAAAACAAACGCTGAGGACTCACTCGTGACCACCACCATCCCCACTGTGGCCTGCATGACCGTTATAACAATCAAGTAGCAGTTCGTTTGTGCAAATGAGACACTTACGTCTGTCTAACACCAGGTGAATTGACCAATTTAGTTTGGAAACGTAGCAGACCGTGCGGAAAATAAGTGCTACTGTGTTTTCGAAGATGATATAATAGAACATCCACTTCACTATCACTAAGTATGCTTTGTATAGTTTTATTACTTTGAAATTCGTACGACAGAACATCTAGATTAGGTGATGAAGATAGTTGTAGTGTTCCGCTTAAGTTACGAACTATTTCCACAATATCTTCAGTCCCCGTAATCAAGGTAATCTCTAAACCTGAAGTTGTAAAATGCTATGTTTCAATTTTCTGTTTGGCAAGATTTATATATATTTATATATATATATATGTATATATATATATACGTTGGTTGATATAACCCCGTGCGCTTCAGTTGTAAAACGCAAAACAAATAGAGGTGATCTAAGTCCATGAAATCGTGGCAGGAATCTATGCCTCTATCTGAAACGGCACAACTAGACCCAGTTCATAAAAGAACTGGAAGTTGGTCACACTGACCCCATGGTTAGCGTATGTTATCACTTTAATTAAACTTAACTAGTTGTTGGAAACCGGCATTCTAGATTAAACACGGGTGTGCCGCCTCCCTCGGACAGATTACATCAAACCGTACCTTAAACAACGATATCTTACTTAACCTCATATGATCTCCTAAAGTTCTTTCAACGAAAGTCTAATCAATTTACCTTGTATAATTTGCCAAGAAACCTGCATGGCATGAAGTACTACAAACTGTCGTATAGTTGAGGTATCAGTTGAATAGTCTGCATCCATTCAGAACTAATCATTCAGTTACTTTTCAATATATATTGCTGTTATGCGTTTCCCTCTTTCATTCGGCAAAAATTGTATGGCCAGATGAGATACTCAAAAGTGGTCTCACCAGTTTTACTGGACTACACTAAGGTTGTAGGACATGTGCTAGTTACCTATTCTTCATTTTGTCAGAATTGTGTTGTGAGAATACTATCTAGCATTTTGCAGTTGTGTTGACTATCTATACTTACGAGTCTACTAGGATTATCCAATAGGACTTCTGTATGGTCAAGGTGTAAAACATCATTCTGTAAACTTCAAAAAATTAACGTCCTTACCCCAATCTGTACCTTCTTCAATAATTCATCATTCAAGTGTACCACAGCCTTGGTACCAATTCAATCGTTTGCCAAGCGAAAGAAGAGGCTAAATTTTAAGGCACTTTCTGTGCGGATAATTTTCTATTCAAATCTTAGTTGTAAGCCTTATGTGCTCGTTTTTCGTTGGTTCCATGAAACCATCATCTTCAAAGTATGATAAATCAGATGGTCAGTGTTCTGTGTTTGGGACTGGACAGTTCGGATAACCTTCCGATTCAGTGTGATTGCAAACATTACAACTGATTCGGTAAGGATGTACGTGGAATGGATTTAGATTTCATATTATTGGTAAACACTTATGATCAAGTAGTCATAGTGCGGATCTCTTGTTGACGTTCCGACTGTGCTCTCCTCTGAAAGTATTTAGAACAAACAGTCTAACAGGGTATACGGAATATTTTATTTTTGTTTGCAAATCTCTCCACGGTTAAAGCTACACCCTCGGAATGGCTCGATGCTGGAAGCGTTGTTTGCTTCTGAAATCAGGCCGGGGTAAATCGGATATGAAGTTGGCCACTTCAGTTGGTAGTCCTTCGGTTACGAACAGGCCATGACATAAAACTTCGGGAAGTTTGCAATTCTTGCTTAAGGTATGAACTTGTTCAGTAAGGACGTTTTTGTGCAATTTGCCATCTTTGTCAACACCAGGAAGGCATGGACAAATACCACTGTGACTTTTGTGTAGCGGGGTTACAATGGAAATAATCTTAACAAGCGTCACTGTTAAGCTACCAAAGTCATTCGCCTGATCTAAAAACTGATACAGCCCCAAGAACCTAACCAGTGTGCCGGGTATTTACCGAGCGCTCTGACTTCCGGTGAATTGACTGTGTTATCCACCGGTCATTGTACAAAGTTTGGACTCCCTGCTTGCTGGCCTCCCGGGAATGCCTATAAGGAAACAGTTGCAATATATGGATCCAATTTCAAATCTGTGGGTTCTCTATTCTGTTGATAAAAGCGAGCAACTAACGGCAACTTTAGTTCTTGATTATAAGGCAGATTGACGCTCTCTTCTGCCTAGATGGATTCATTCTGAAGTTCAACATTATACCAATGTAATCCTCCGATTGTGTAGCACTACGACAATTTTGTTTTACGATTAACAAAGTAAACTATTGTTGTTGAAGCAATTCGGTTAGTTTTGGTTCTTGCACATTCTGACGTTGCTGACAATTCTTCAAACTTGTGGCCCAATGATATACCCACAGTTTTGGTGCATGCTTCACTTCACTTCTTGATCATACAGTTTAGTATCCCTCACCGCGACATAGTTTGCGAAGCACTCAATTAATTGAACTCCCTTCTGCCCACTGTATATCAGCCTGTCTCCATCTTGGAGTTCGCTAACGTACAACGTGGTTCCGTAATAGTGTCAGCTGGGCATCTGACGTCTGAATTGGGGTGTCAGAATAAGTATACCGTTTGCGTTGCTCATCTATTCTCTTTTGTGACTAAGTACAGTTTCAGTTTTCATGAGAAACAAACCGGGAGACGGTTTAGCACTTTTACCATCTCCCGATTACTGAGCTTCCTGTGGCATTCTTGTAAAGATAGTTAAGTTTCGTCTGTGGCAGAACAATTTTGGAGTCTACCGTGATAGGAAGCCGTATATCAGCTTGCCGGAATTAGGATCAAGGGTGATAGGTCAAGGGTCAAGTGCACGAAGCAAAGGACAGTACTGAGCTCGTGTTAATGAAAATAGTGAACTGAAGACACATGTCAAAAAGACATAATTTTGACGCAATCAGTCGGAAAAACCAATCGAAAATCCGGTGACTTCGTGGAGCGGAAGGAGTAATCATAATCATAATATAAGTTCTTCGTTTCTCCGAAGTGGTTAATCCCTTCAGTCATTGATGTATTTTTAGTTGGGAATCCCAGATACAAACCTTCATGATCACAGCTCCGTTTACCAACCGTTCATATTATGGCTACGTTTTCTAACGCAAAATTCTGTGAAAGTTTAATAGGTATGGCTACTGAAAATTTATCGCTGATAAACATTGAAATATTAATTATATTCAACATTACACATTATTTAGTAAGTTCAAGGCTACATGGATTCTTTCCAATTATTCCCCAGAAGGTTCGTGTAAACAAACGTACAATTGCTGGTAGCATTGATAAGCTGTGGTTTCGCGTTCTGTTAATCGCCCATCTGACTTAGAAACTTGTAAACATGGGTCTGCTTTTCTTCGGACATATGACATCACCTATTTTGTCGATGATATTTATTTAAGCGAAGTACAAAGTCTGGTTACCAAGTAACTATGGAAACATGTTTACTCTTAGAAGCGGAAGGCAAAACAACTGACTTCAAGGTATACTATCTGGTGAATTTCCCTGGATCTCATCAGGTACATACTGCAGTGTTGCTGTTTATACAGTACAGTCAAATAAGTCTGGTAGAAAGAATGCGCAAAAACACATATTAGTAAAGACAGACATTTTTATTCATCTCACCAGTTTCAGACTAACATACATGTAGTTCAGAAGAATGCTGTCATATGGGAAGATCAGCAGCCTCAAGGAACTGAAGTCGTCGGTTGTTAATTAACTAGACTATTTCGAATGCACTGGCTGCGATGGCCAGATGTTTACTGGTCAACAAATGATACACGATCGAACGTGCTGTTTGTTTACGTCACACTGATTGCATGCCCACAGTTGTTGGTACCTGTTACTTCTTACGTTTAGTCCAAACTGGAACAAACTATGCAACCACCGTTCTGGTATGCCCAGGTAGATTGTGTGACACCAAGGTTAATGTTGATAAGTATGGTAAGATGTGGTGTTCAGTCAATGACAGTTTTGCTGAAGATATTGGCATCCAGCTGATTTAATACAATATCCTAACAGAAGCCGCGTAGAATGTTCGACCTATTGCTGACAGCAGTCATCAGGTGATCAGTTTCATTGGATAGTCAGCTTTCTAAACGAATTACAAGGAGCCGCTCCGCTTAAACATACTGATAATGTTTGAGGCGCAGCTCAGTGAATATGAGGAGACAGCCATTCGTTTGTTGCACTGATTGTAAGTGATACAGATAACTGTGAAAGATGTCGGAAAAGCATAAATTTTTGCAAGGCAAAACAACGTACAGAAGAGGATTTGTATATATTGAATTACAGTGAGGCTGCTAAAATTCCAACAGCGAACAGTCTATGCAGTCTTCCTGCAGAGAGGTTGTTTGAACATGTTGCCTAGTCGTCGCGTTGCAAGAATAAACAAAAAAGCTGTAATCTGTTCCATCAAAGACTAAAGTAAAAAATACTGTTTGGATATAGTTGGCAGACACCCCTCAGTGTATTTTCTGCGTGTAGTAGTTGTAAACATATTATTTACATATGAAAGATATAGAATCATCTCTCCGATGACGTTATACAGGTTCTCACCAAGGTGAGCCGTAAAAATGTCGGCTTAAACAGGACACGATAGATTCCACATTGCTACACGATCTATTTTTCTGTAAACCTCTCTCTGAACTAGACAGCCGATATTCGAACCAGGCGTTCCAGTCCCGTATACAGTAGGCCGGCTAGTAATCGTTTGCTGTCGGGTTGTTTTACAACTCATTTCACCGTTTTTCTCGGACAGATATTCAAGAAGAGGGAGTTATTATTCCTAATCAAGTGACATTCATTTGACCCAGCAAGCTTGTAATCTCAAACGCATTACTCCCACCGTACGGAGTGAACTAGTGCAGAAATAGTTTCAACAGTTTTGTGGGTCATTTTGCCAATCGATTTTGAACGAATCTGTCAAAGACCCTATTGGTGTATGTGGTATTTTTCACTTGGGAAATTTCGGTGAACATCTCTGTCCGAGATCCATGTGGTGTTGGTAGTTTTGCACTTGTTTCGTACAAAAATCTTCCTCAATAAGCGTTTGTTTTTCCCTTCAAACTTTGTTTCTGAACTTGTCCGAATTACAATTCGCTTTATTCTGTTAAACTTTGTATCTATTCTGAAGAATGTATTTTTTTACTTCAGCAAACTAACCTCTCCGTTCCATGACTACTAATTTACAACCATTTTCTAACTGTGGTGTGATCAATTATGCATTCGACCGTAGGACTATGTTCTGGATATTTGATAATATAACTTGCTGCATAGAATGGATGCGGTATTGGTGTTCTAGATGCAACATTTTTACTCTGAATCACCAATGATCAACTTCCGCATAAGCTTGGGACCGGTGAACTGACCACATACCATCGCAAGTTAGACCCGTGACTCAATTATCTTGGTTTCCCCTGGTATACTGAAGAAACTTAAGCTGTAAACTGTTTAGTGCTACCGGTGAATGACTGGTAATCTATTGTTCGAACTATCCACGCGCACATGGATTTAATCTGTTTCTGCTGGCAGAACTTCGCAGAATACATATTTTGTCAAATTTTGTCAGCAATGTTGGTCAACTGTCTCAAGTTTACATAAGCATAATCGTGCAAGCCACGTTATGTATTCTCTCCAATTTATCTACCATCATTGATGTTGGTTCATCACCAGTTTTCGTCATACGTCTCAGATGTCTTTCGACCAGACGAATTTTATGGAACCCTAACAATTTCCAATAATTCTCAAAAAGTCGTTTATCCAGGCATTTTCCTAGGAATCCAAGTAGAAAACCGTGATACATAATCAACCTCATTGACCACGCTTGCTCATAGCTCTGTATTTTCCTTCTGATAAACGTGCTTGATTGTGTCCTAAACACGGTAATATTTATCTGATGAGATGCAGTGATATTCGCTAGGCAGTAAAAGATGCGGTCTCTTGTTTTTATTTTTGTTTTAAATCTCGGTTCATGAAGCGACTGCCTCCATTTCCTTACTTGTATATGTGCTTAACAAATTTTGAACATTGCTGAAACACGTACATTTTTGACAGTTTAACAATATCACTCAGTCCGGAAGGTTATTTCAGAAACAAAACAATCAACTGTATGGTCTCCATTAACAAAACTGACTGGTTTGGACATTGGCGAGTAATTGTTTCACACCGTCGGTCGTATAATTGAGGTGTGCTCGTCGTCTTGCTGTGACCTTTGGCCGAAATGGCGGTTTGGTCAAATTATAGGACTATGCTGCCTAAGGGTTAATGTTCTGACAATTGTTAGCGCCTGTCGTCTGAACTGAAAGGACTGAAAATTTCGGACTATAATGAGTGTCATTGTTGAGTCGAAGATCCACTTCGCTTCAAGGGGGCGCGCAAAGATTACACAGTTGATGAACTAGGCATTTTAGTGAGTTTTGAGGGAAAACCTGAGTCCATTTCTTCTGTCTTGAAGAGGCTATCTGAAAAGGCGAATTGAGTGAAAAAGTTACTTTCACATATAAGTGATTACTAGTATTAAAATACGTTATTATTCACCTCAGTTATTCTGTTATAGAAAAAAACCCGACAAACTGACCTTTGTACTCGCTGCACACAGTAGGGCCCTAACTAATCGTCTACTTATTGTAGCCGCTGACAGTGCCTGCCAGGGGATCTAATGGAGTAAACACATCACTCTCTTCGACAAAATATTACCCCTGAAAAGCTAGCGGGTGTAAACAGTTGTCACCTCTGCGTTAACGGCTGCGTCACCAAGTTGGGTTGTAACTGATTCCTCTGTTACAAATTTGACAGATAATATTCAATTTTCAAGCTGCGGAAAATGAAGTCATCCGTTATTTGCTTAACGTAAGTGAGTATTGTGGCTACAATCTTTGTCGGATATCCTTAAAATGTTTCAGATTCATTCAGATGGGATTATTAAGTTGATTCACGCTGACGTTTCAAATGTATATTTGCTATGACTTAGATATATTCCAAATCTATTGAACGGACTTCTGACGTACCCGACATACGTATCAAAACTACCTCCGTTTTGTTGGTTTCCACACACTACAATTGTTTGTCTACATCGTGAGCATAACTGACGTGTTCACACTCAAAGTCGCTCATTTATTCTTTGGTTTGTTAGTTAGCCTGAAACATTAAAAGTGACGCGGTTACCAGTTGACTTTTACTAGATTGACTTTACACCGTCTTCCGTAATATCACTAACGGCTGTGTTTGGACGGACGGGTGTAATGACATCATCGGAATCATAGTATTACTAAGGGTTAATATTAGTTAATAGATTTAAACCACACACACCAGTGCCGACATTACACTCACATT
>LUCH01001098.1:13388-34496 GCA_013368495.1 Paragonimus heterotremus
TGAGACATTATAATCTGGAATGTTGTCTGAGTAAATCTGATTTAGAAAATTTCAGGTTCTTCCGTTAAATATACTAATTTTTGAACTTTTGTTTGGTGTAACAAACAAATGATGAAATCTACCACCTGAAGAAAGTCGTTCGGATAAAACCAGGTCAAACGATACCAGGAATTGCTCACGTGGAAGTTGATGACATAACTACTCGTCAGCACTTTAAATGAAAAGACTCCAATAATTAAATCTTACAGGACTAAAGGCGGACAGTAAAAATCTTCGATATAAAATATGATATGTAGTTATTTCACGAGTTAATAGCTCGTTAGTTCTTGAGTGAATTAATGCCTGCGATGAAAGATTAATTCAGTGGTCGGCTCCAGCGGACTTCGTGAGAATAAAGCAAACTATATTAAGATATTTTGAAACGAGTTGACTATGTGTTATTGTTTTACTACAGTCCAAAATATTGAATACAGGTGAAGCCATGTTGTGTAATTAGTGCAAAGCGCAGTCAAAACTAGCAAGCACATACGGATTGAATTTGAACTGTTTTATGGGGCATGCTGTCATGTTGTCACCGCCATTTTGCTATTTGTTTGTGTAAGTCGTGTTCAAGGCTGACTGGGCCTTTGGTTAATGTTTGTCCCTGTTTTCTTCTTTTACAGAATTATCGCTGAAACCCATACTTCGGGAGAAACTTGTCCCTCGATGTCCCCGTGTTGCTTAAATTTAGAGCAAGACTGAAACGGGCAATCAAGTAAAAAACGTCCTCCTTGTAATTTACACTACTAGCACAGAAAAAAAGTTATAAATGTCTGCCTTGGTAATTCAAAAGTATCCGTTTTCACTTCACAACGTCTCTACTGAGACTGCATAGCAGTCTGTCCAAAAACTGATCTCAATGAGCTACAAACACGGTCTAGTCTACTTTATTTGGCAGACCAGCTGTCAACAAATTATCTTCAAGAAATCTTCAACTACCAGTCAGTCTCTGCTGACACTTTCTAAAAAATACTAGTCACGTTAAAACTTCAAATGGTAGCTCTAAAGAAAAAAGAGTACACAATCCCTTGGTGGCTACTTCACTGAGTACGGTTTACATATGGAGAAATACTAACCTCAGTTAGTGGCTTAACTTTTGATGCTCCTTGCCAAAATGTCTTTGTTCTAGGCTACTATAAATCAACGGTAGCATCACTTGAACAACCCCTTTTTCCAGCTTTTCAGCAATAACAATGCTGATGATTTTCGATCATAATTGTGCTCGTCGAAAGAGTTCACAAAGTCGAGAAAAAAGCACATCTTTTAGGTAGATAATTTTGGATAAGTTAACCATAACTCTTTGAAAAACCAGTATATGGTTGCAACAATGTTAAAGAATTTGCCACGTATAAAGCTCATTGATATGTTCCCTCAGTGTCCTACTAACGTTCCCCATTTCTGATTAATCGTGCCAGTCAAAGTGCCACGGTGTTTACCAAATGCACACTACGGATGGTTATGAGGATGTTGACAAGTTCTGTCAAGTGTTATAGTTTTGTACTTGAAATAAAAAGGTTCAGAGATCTTTTCTTCTGCTCTGTTGTTCAGGGGTGTTTATTGCAGTATATTTTAATAAAAATGCGTAGCTTCATTATCTTACTACTGACACTCCTTACATTGTCACCCTTTCATATGGAACAGTTTTATATGTGAGAATTTGCAAGACAGTGGATTTGTGCTCACCCTGATCTCTGGAGAACAAACTGCCACATTCCCAAGCGATCCTTTTGGTTCCCGCGTCATTTTTGCGAGTAAGGCGGTTGAATTTTCATTGCTTCTTGTCTACTGGCTGTGTCTGGTAACAGAACATTCCATTTTTAACTCATCAAACGGTCATGTAGTACTTGCAAACTCTTGTTATAAATGTGTATCACTCTAAGTAATAAAAACAGCAGGCTTTTGCTGCATTATCTCTTGAGATTATCAATGGAATACAGTGAAAACAAAATTGCCAATTTCTGAACATATGTTGACTGATTTTGCGCAGCTCTGGATGCAACACATCATAAAATTGTTTATCGCCTTCTACTAAACGGCTGAATTTTGTCAACGATTTACTCGAATTACTGATAAACGTTCAGTACAATACTTAAATAAAAAGGAGAAAACCGTCGACATACTTTGAACTGCTTGTTCTCACACAAATAAAGCAAAACTTAAAATCGTGGTGCGTTTCCATCCAGATTCTTTGAATCAAGCACTGTAGTGCACGAGAATGTGTTGAAACTAATGAAAACTGCAATCGAAACTTTGTCACTTTGTTTTGTAACGGTGTTTTAATAGCAGTATTATGTAAGTTTCTTACAGACCTATAAGCCATTTTCAGGATTTACCCGGTGCAATAGATTAACAACATCATTACTGTTCATAAACGCTTGTAGATAGATGTTTAAAAATGATGGTTAGGTCATATCACGTGTGTTCAGCTCGCTTCATAGATTTCCTAATCATAATTCACCTACTATCCAGGGTGAAGATGCAGGTGTTGGGTGAACTCCGGATAAAATGAATCTCATGTTCTAAAGCTGAAATTTTGATGTCAACAGAGTAACTGGTAGAATATGCAGATTTTTCTTTATTTTCAGCTTGTTTCATTGATAATAAGGTCACTCTTTTGATCACTCAGAAATCGTTCGTACTGATTACGAACATCCTGAAATATTTCCTAATATGTCCCTGCTTGGTAACGAATTCGTCTTGTATTAAGTCATTTTGATGAAGTTAGGTTGGATGTGATTTCTCCTGTAGACTGTTTTCTTATTTATAAACATCTATTGTTGTGTGAAACATACATGCACGGTACGAAAGGAAATGATGAAAATGAATTCACAATGTCAACATCACTACTGAGTGGTAATCAGTTGATTTTAAGCTCAGCAAGTTAGAGTACAATTCACTGCACAAACATATCTAGCTGAACAAATGAATTCAAACTGGATTACTCGCGCCGGAACACGTTTGATCAAGTCCTCACATTGTACCGCTTATTAAAAGGTCTTTGCTATCGACAAGTGCCGTCTGCATTGGTTTAATGAGGTGAGTTTTGTTTGAGCTTTGTCATTATTTGCCATGTATATCTGTTTGTTTGTCCCAGCATTTCCCCAACTTCACAAAGTTGTTCACGTTCTACTCCTAGTTGATAACTGATTATTTGTGGCTGTGGTCACAAGTGCACACACATCAGTTGCAACCCAATTATTCGTTTGTTGAGCAGGCGTACACTAGCCATTAAGACCTAAACCCGAGGGATTGAACCCGTCCTATTGTTCAGACAATTGACCAGTTCAACAAAATGTCCTGTAAAGACCGGGGAAGTAGGCATCCAGCGATACCGTGACCTCATAAGAAGATAACTTAAGTAAAAGCTACTAGTCTGGTGTTACTATCAGTTTCGCTTAAAGCTTACCTCCTGCTAAGTACAGAATGGTGAACAAGCCGTAAATATACAAGCAGACTACTAACTACTTGTAACCACACTCAATAGTAATCGTGGACACAGGTGAAAAAATGAAAAAGTGACTTAATTTAAAAAGTAAACGATATACAGGCTTTAGGCTGATGAAATACAAAAAATTTACTGGGACAGGGACAGTAAACCTTGAAAATGCCAGACAGTTACTCCATGAGTTTAGAGAAACGTTTTAAACCTTTTTTAAACCACTGTAGAAAATAACTGGAGGCCGACACAATATATGATGGAATATATCTGACAACAAACCGGAGGGTCAGGTTATGTGAGCTGCACTGATAACAGATCTTATGTATCTGTAAGAGATATATTCAAGTGTGCAAAAATATTTCATATGAAAGGACCACATCAAACTGTGTTTTAACGAGATAAACGCTGAAATCGGAGGAAGGGATTTTTGGTGAGTCATTGTTGACACTCCTTAAAACTGGCTGATAATTTAGTCTTACAACAACATCACTAAAACAAACACATTTTGACATGTTGAGTAGTGTTGCTGGTACACATTCTCACTTTCATACTATTGTGTATGGTTAAGCTTTCACATATCAGCACTAACTGTGTTGATCTGTTTAAACAAAACATGTATTTGGTAAATGCTGTCTACTTTTTCCTCATCCAATCGGATTATACTGAATAGTAACTATGCAACGCGTATCTTGTCCGTTTTAGATGCTATGTTTCTTCAATCAGCATACTATCCTCCGTCCTCTTTCAGCAGATTTCTCGTTGTGAAAAATCAGTTACTGAAAAAATGTTTACTATAGGTTGCTGTGTATTTCATACCGTTAGTGAGTTGAGTGAGTTGATATCTCACCGACAACATTCATACATTTATTTCACCATCTCTTATTGTTACTACGTTTACTCGTTTTTAAAGCTTCCTCAGTTAACATATCCCTCCTTTCGCTAACCACACTTGGTCAGGACTGCTCATTAGTGGAGCTATCTCGTTCAAAATGCCACGTCTCTTTGACTGAGAATAAAGATACCTTGGGTCGTCGAGTCCCGGAGGAAACGTTGGTTTCATACTTTGAATGAAACAATGCATGAAGACTAGACACACAGTTTACTTGGATAGGAAGAAATACCGGAAGATAAGAACTCCCCCGAGGATACCATGACTACACACGAGTGGGAAAATTCACCTTGCAGTTAAAGAATGTTCACCAAAAGTAGTCGATGGCACTTCACCAAAAGACTCTTTGTCTGCAAGAAAACCACTGCACTTACCCACCCTTATCTAATAAGCCAGTCAGCTCTTGTAAGTACTTTTATTTTAACCGTCTCGACTGTCGAACATGCAATATTCATAAATTAATGTTTTCCGAAGTTGATTTGAAAATGAACGCATCCTATAGGTGTTTTCAACGTATTACTCACCAATGATGACAACGGCTTGTGAAGAATTCCATGAATTTTTCTTTACTTAAGCCTTAATTACTCCGTGGGATGTCTTAAAGTGTCATTTACGTAAGAATATACAACCATGTCAGACAATGAACGAACTGAAAATCTCGTCTTCATTAATGTAACATACATAGTCAAGCTTATTTTCAACATATATTCAAAAGTTGAACCGGTAAGCAAACAATCTGTAACAGTTCTCCACTGGGAAATGCAAAACACGCCAGAATATGAATAGACGTTATTTTAGTTGTGCTAAAATTACAGGGTTTTTGAAAATTCGTCTGCCACAAATGGTAGTCTGACTGTATTTGTATGTTGGTCCCCATCAATAAAAGTCAATCAGTCATTTCCTAATAAATCGAAACTGATAAACGTGCCAGTTGTGCCGGTTGACAAAAGATCTGGTGAATACTCTCAAAATTCTCAGTTACCCAAACCACTCAACCTGAGAAATGAATAACACTTTTAGGGTCATAAACAAAATCAGTTCTTAATGGTACTGGAATCAGTCTGTGCGAAGAAATGTCCGCGTTACTGTGATATAATTATGTCAAACGATATTTTCTACAACCGCAACACTTCACTAGGTCCTAGTATACAAACAATTCCTTTATCCAAAATTAGCAGTAGACAGCACAGGTCGATTGGTCTGGAACCAAAAAGGAACTAACACTAATGGATATTCAGTTCGTTTAATTACCGTCTAAGATTGTATTGGATCATATAAAATTCTACCCTACGTTTTTAAGGAATTACAGAGAAGGGGTTCGTTTGTAGCAGCAGCGATTGTGTTCTTCACGTTGAAACAGCCCAACAGAATCATACCCAGTCCGTTCTCATTATCGCAAACCGAACAACACTGAAAACCAATACTCAGCGCACTGAGCATCGTGTATCGATATCGACCCTCAAAAACAGAGTGCAGAAAGAAGGCACGTCAAGCTAGCGAGGCACAGATAAAGTTGAGATTTTGGCCCAGAGAAGGATGTTACAAATTGAGGCCTCTACTAAAACAAAAGCAATTGAAAAACAAAATCAGCAAAAATACACAATAGAATGTGACTACAACCGGTTGCAGTTAAAACTGAATGGTAAAGTAATAAATGCGTTTGTAGTTTTTTAGCTACGTTCACCAAATAGCTGTACCAACATTTTGGTTACTGAGCTCAGTGAATGCGTGCTTCACTAGTTAACGACTCGTAGAATAAACCATGCAATAACAGAATTCCAAAGCCGCATCATATATTTCACATATACAGCACAAAACAAAATGCTCTCATCCTGCTCTGTATGGTCCGATTAAACCTGCGTCTCTCTACTTTTCTTGCTGCCTGCGATTTGGCGAAACGTATAACGGAGTTTTTACGCGTTTTAAGAACACCTGTCTAGGTTCACATCACCATGAACTGCTCAGAGGGAATTGCTAATTAATTCCTGGAAAGTAACGTAAATACAAACGCGTCACATACAGTTATTTCTTTGTATGATATAAAGCGGTTCCATTAATGTGCCTAAGATAACTGCAATTAAGCAATTAATCGTAGGAAAATAAGATTTAGAATAAGATATTAGTCGGAACGTTAAAATTTTCGAAAAAAAGGCAGCGAGTATTGGTTGCCTTCTGTTCTTGCAGTCATCTTTCCCAGGGATTTCATAGTACTTGTCGTTGGATTTCAGACTTTGATCTCGAACCAAATTAAAAATACTTCGTTGAAAACTAACGTTCCAAGTATTGTGCCCTAACGAGCAAACCCTCGGTGGGCACACATTTCCGAAGACGAAGTTAGGAACAGGTTGTGGATAGATTATTGTCCAAAATTGAAGCGGTTTCTAATTCCTTACAGACAAGAGACAGTTTAGAAACTAAAATCCCTGCGCGTTCACGACAAACAGAAACGCTGAAATACTTTCACTTCTTCTAAGCACAACTTTCGGGCAATATTTAGTGACTAACAATTAAGCGAACGCCTGACTGACTCTGTTGGTAGAGCAACGGGATCCGAAACGTCCAACCGTTCTTACTAATAAACATCCGGGTTAGTGACAAACACTGCTGAACTGAGCTACAGCCGGAGAAGACCGGCACCAGAAGTAACTGAGCTGACCGTACAAAAGTGTAAAAACCTTTCAGTAGTTCATTCGTCAAACGTCGAATGTCTCACTTGAAGTTATATTAAAAAGGACAGATAATGGCTATGTTGCGCAAATAAAATCTGAGCTCAATTTGTACACCTTTCTCTTCATGGGAAATTTAATCCGCATTTAGTTGGTTTTCAAGGAGAACAAGGGTTAGTGTGTTGTGGGTGAGTAAATTCTTCCTACTTGTCGACAACTAATAGAAAATTGCAAACAAGAATGTTTTTTACTTATGCTCGACGTGTTAAAGTCTGGCATGGATTCCTCATTGATTATCTACTCATCACCGTGAATAAAGTAAGCATTTTATTTAACCTAATGGAGAATCTTGGTTGATTGTATTGTGTATTATAATTTTATTACAGTATTAGACTCTAGTTGTACACAATCAGTGTTTAAGCGATAAACAGCACGAATAAATGACACAATCATTTATGTATCCAAATAGCAATAGCTTCAAATGTATTTGAATATCAAAAGCAGCGAAGTGTTGTTTGTCATGACAGTAGGAAATCGGTTGATCAGCTTGTATTTCCTCTTCCGTTACACGTGAGATGAACTAATGGACTTTGTCGGGAATTTCGAGCTGATTGAAAAAGAACTCAGTTGAACCACTGTGAATTCAGTGTCTACCAACTTGCATTCATATACAACAGATGATGCGGATGGTATGAAAAACACTGAGTTTTGTTAGTTGACGGATAAGTGGTATCTTTTCCATTTCCAACAAAAACATCTTCCAAATAGCGCAAGCATTTATTTTCGGATGAAGTGTTTTTGTCTGGAGGAGTGCAATGCATTTAGACGAAACCCGGTCGATGTGACTAGAACACAGTAAACAAGACTGTTTTGTAAAAGCCGTCAACATGGTTACGCGCCCATTGTTTGTAGTAGATATGCATTAAGACTAGTTTTATCATCTCAAAGTGTTGTATTCCCTCAACAACAAAAAAGTATGTTATCGACAGTACTGTAAGATGGTGCTCACCTGTAATTTGTCGTGAAGGATCACATACCAAGGCAAATCATCCTGTACTTAAAAGTCAGAAAGCAAACCAAAAGCTTGTCGGTGCTACACCACGCAACGTTTGTAACAGAGCAACAAAATAATTGTACTCGGGCAGGGATGATAACAAACCGCTCACGTCTAGACAAAAAGCCAACTACTGTTCACTCGAGTCCGCAGAGTATCGATGAACAGAGCAACATTGTAATAATTGTTGTCTGTGATCAGGACCAAGTTTGGATAAGAAATATGAAGAGAAAGAAAAATATATTTCACGGAATACCGTTCACCTTTTTCACTGGTTTAAAACCCAATAAAAATTTGGAAAAGTATGGTCTCCTGCTTTGAATCTCTTAATACATTTGTCTTTCCTTCTAATCAGAACTGCTTCTTTTAAGTCACTAAATTCAATTGACTAGAGTTCGAATGTACTGTGAGTTTCCTCAAGCACCGACTTTCGTAAAAGAGGAATTATGAGCATTGATCACGGTTCCTGACGGTCAATTGATCAGCTTTGCTTTGCTGCTGTCCAAGAAACAAACTAGTGGCAAATAATCCATACAGTGGGTTAACCAGTCAACTGTAACTCAATCTTGGCTTGCCAGTATGACGCGAAAAGTGACCGTTAGCTGAACTACCTACTTTAATGAACCGCCATAATACCACTGCGCCAACAATCCGGGTTTGCTCCGACAATATTGTAGTACTTTTTCAGATTAAAATATGTCCCTTATAGTTTTTCGAATTTTCGCCAGTGGAAGTGCACAGTTGATGAAACTTTGTACCTCATGAAAGCTTGTTCGAGACCGGAGTGTTGCCTTCTGGTAGTGTATTTCTGGAGCATTGCTGTAAGAGAGATCACCAATCATGATTATCTTTTTTGGTTGAGGCCCGCTTAAGTTGATAATAGCCACATTCGAATCTTGATGACATCAACGGTTTTTCACATCTTTGACGTTCTCTGAAATATTTTGGTTTTATCTACAATTATGCGTCTAATGAGAAAATTCGTGAAGGTCCGTTTGCTTAAAGAAGTGAATACAAGGTCTTTCATGATATTTTCTTCTAAGAAACTTGTGGTCATTTTTGTCACATTCTTTTAAATTCTGATAAAATGCAATTAATACTGTTTAGGGCTTTTTTTTCATTGGGCATCATTTTTAGTAATTTCAGTACAACTTACATAAGGTACATGGATGAGCTCAATAGAAAAGATCGTGAATAATACACACAGTCGAGTGCATAAAAGCAGTTTTTCATAATATACATGTGGCTTGAAGCGTAAATGTCAAGTCTACAGGAGAACTCGCCTATTCTGGTGAAACCTGAGGGGAGTAAATTATCTCCACAGTCGCTGTCATTTTGAATAAGACGAAGTGTTTGCTCAAATGTTTTGTTCTTCATGCAGAGCTTGAATAAAATCTGAAGATTACTGTCGATCGATAAACAAACAGCACCCTGTAATAAACTAGTTTAAAAACAATTCGACATAAACTGCTGTGTGATGTCTATTCAAAGAGACGAGGTCTTTAAGGTTATCGCTTGGGATAATTTATTCAATACTGTAGCTAATGATATACGTATGTAATGGTTTACGTATAAAGACCGAACGATTCCAGATAATTGAAGCCTAGGTTGATAAATAAACTGGTGTGAACCGGAGCGCCGGAACCGAAGAGTTACCATATCTATTCCACTGGTTGAGAAGGCAGAATTGTTATGGAATTGTACGCTTAAAGTGAGTCGTTAACATGTCGCCTTTGTCCCTCTGTTTGCTTCGGAAATTTAAGTCCCACAGAAATACTATGCATCAGAGAACTGTGAACACGTTTGTGGACATCTGACTTTGCGCTGGATGGTTAGAAAAGATAAAAACGACACACACTGTAACCTGTTCAAGGAAACAGATGGGAAAAACCAGCAATAACGAGCTGGGATTCCAGAAAATCCCGAAGACTAAGTGGGTGGCAGAATAGAAACCTAACACTCGTCTGACAACATGACTATACTTCAGCATCCAACAGAGAACAAGTGTTAAGCAGCAGATGAGAAAGTTCATATTCAGCTTTTCTCTGCCGAAATGAGTCCGAGGAACATGTCACATGAAGACTGGATTGAGTGTTTGCATTATTAACCGGAGACGTTATCTTAAATGACTGTGTTACGATGTTCACCAACTAGCTCACACGTATGCTGATTTAGTGTTGCCTGTTCGTCAAGTGGACCACTTGCTGACAGCTTAAATAGCCTAATATGCAACGCTAGTACCGAGTTAGATGTATTAGTCATTCTTCTGCAATCCAGAGACAAATAGATTTAGTCTGAATCGAACGTTAGTGGGTGTCGTTCAATGAAAGTGATACCCAACGCTCTGATGTCCAAAAATTACTCTGTACAACAACAGTACAGTAAATACACTGCCTTACACTTGGTCATATTAGAAGGACGCTTGCCACTAAGCGATACACAATGGGGTTTCATTGCTTGCTACAGTTTTCGTTGCAAACCCCTTATGGTTATCTTCCACCTACTCTAACAGATTTACACGTGTACGAAAATCGGCGGAGATTGCACAAGCTATGAGAGTCTAAGCATGAAAAAAACAACGCCGGCGGTTTCATTACGGGACGCCGTATCAAAATTTCTACTAGTGATTAGCAGGTACAGTTTAACACTGACTGTGAAGTGATGAATTTAGAATGATGACATCATTAAATGTTGCCTTCAGCAAATGTTTTTGCTTACTGTTCATGTGCCCAAAATAATTTTTTACAATGGGAAAATTCTTTCTAAAATCTCTTCTGACTTTCAGGCAACAAGTTGAAGTGACAAATGTTCATACTCCTTTGGACTTTTAATGCAATAGGCAATTACAAGATCGGTGCGTAGTTGGCAGAAAAATTGAAATAAACATTTCAGAAGATGTGTAACATGCAAGTAACCTTCCAGTTTGCCATCCATAGGGGTGGATCGAATAAGCGAAAGATTCTTCTTGTCATATCCATGGCACACAAGTTTTGTGTCACTAGGGATTTGGAAAAAAGACCAGGATGTGTGCTGTTGCTAGCTTCCGAATAACAATGAGCGGTTCAGAATTTTTGTAGTAATTGTCCCAGATTAGTAGGCTGAATCAGTGAAGTTAGCAGGAATTGTGCTAAAGTGTTGACTACGGAGGGCCTTTTGGATAACCATTTTGCAAGAAGTGACATAAGTGGCATATCCAGGTTACAAATCTAGGCGAAAAATATGTGTTTACTTGTGATTTAGCTTTCCGGTCCATTACGTGGTAGGTTTCAATGAAAATAAACAAAAAATCTGACTCCTCGACCATCGAAACCCAAATGGACGTTAGGCTGCAGACCAATTTTCGGGTTTTTCTCTTAATATCCCTGTGGGTTTTTATGAGACCTTTCACCTAATGAAAATTCTCACAGGTTTAAATGAGTGAGCTTTCATATTGATATCATATAAGTCAGAAGTCAAAAAGGCAAATTGAGTGTGAAGTTCAATGGTACCTAAGTCAATCTCAACGTAGTTAAAGTTCCATAAGAGTAAGATATCTAGAAGTCACGAGGTAAAGTACTTGCGTACAACTTCATAAGAGAAATTCCCGTTGGGCAGCAAGTCACACAGAACAGGCAGATGCATGCAAGTGTACAGTTGGTAACATGACTTATGGTTTCGGGAAATACAGAAGAACAGGACAGGCTATGCAGTTATCCTCAATATCTCTACAGGATTAAGATGTGTACCAGTGTTTTTTGTACGTTTACAGTCGTGGTAAAATAAGCTGTTTATTAAATTTATTGTTTTGCCCGAAACGTCTGATATGCCTCCCGGTTTCTGTTACGATGGAAATGGGGCATATCTTAATGTTTCAAACAGCCTGCAGAATTAATCAATTTTCTAAATAATAGTCTCCTTATTAGTATGCCAGTAGACGATAGACTTCTCCAAAGAAAAACCCTTATTTAATCTTACGTCTAATGACGCCGAGTTCTGCGGATGTTTCCTTACGGAAACACGTTCGAGCTCGACAAACTTCGGCCTTATACTAGCGCCTCCAACCATAACTACGACAGTAACGTGTTGTTTGCTGAACATGCCGTGTGAATAATATTAATCCTTGAGTGTACACTCTGAGCGCCCTTTTTCCACACAAAAACCTATTAGAGTGCTAACATTCTGAAAATGTTCATGTGTTTTTAGTTCGTAAGATTCAATTTGTAACAAAACAATTGCCTAAGGCTCCATCTTCTCTGTTGGACAACATTAAACAAGTTCTAAAGTCGACTTGTTTGTGTGAACATGCAAGTACACGAAGCCAATTAGGACGATGATAAGACCACTCCAGTGGGGGTCGTACCCCTTCCTGTTATATCCAAAGCTCTCTCAATACAAACCCTCAAGTGTAACGATTTGCCACATTTAATGGTGTACTCTAATTTCACCAAATTCTGTGTTTTAGGAACGGTTCAGATTAACAGGTCATTTGTTCCAAAGCGACGGAAATACAACACTTCTTGTAAAAATTGTTTAAGCCATTGAAAAATTATACCAACACTATGACACAGTGCTTCAACTCGCTTTTGCCGACCACCTTTAACCGGGAAATTCGTTAAGCTCTTAACAATCGTTTGTTTCATTGGATTTTCCTCTTCACTATGATGAAGTGCTGAGTGGTACTCGGAGTGACGTGGTTGACATACAAAGCCTACTATAAAAGCCCTGAATTTCGATCGATGGTTATCTAAACGGTAGCAGTCATAATATTTCATATACCGTAATATGAATGCCACTCCTGTCTGGTAAAAATTAATATTCTGGGATGAATATGATTGATCCACTTGTGAAAGTGCAATGAACAGTACTTGCTACACAAACGGTTTGCTATACGCGAGATAGTGTGAAAAAGGATCATGTTCATGGTAGAGGTAGGAATAACAAACAGGACGGGCGATGGTGCAAATATTTGAAGGCAGGCCGAGCGACGCTTCATCACAAACAGGCAATACCGGGCTGCCAATTGCGCAGTCAGTAGCGCATGAAAGTCGGAATGCAGGTTAGACAGAAATGCTGAGATAAAATGTGCGCAACACTGGATGGCAGAATGAAGGGAACAAATTTATCTAAACGGACTAACTTGAGGGAATAACCCAGACTGGTGACCGTCATCCCCATCATCACCTCGATACTAAGTCAGCCATTATTTGCTCTTTTACAATGTTACGGAGCGCATCCCGATGGCTTTCACATAAAACAACCTATAACTTTGAGGTTGAAGATAGCATATCCTGTTAATTTCAGATTTTGCATAGCGAAACACTGTTGTTTGCTAGCCACTTCAGAATCTGCTTCGAGATATGTGTCCCGAGCATTCTGGCCGATCGGCCGACATATCTGACTGCACGAGTAGAGGTAAATTCAAAGACGACGTTGAAGGTGTCAACTGATTGACTTGGGTTTGGTCTCGATGTGCAGGGCATCCATGTTATCCAGATGATGGGTCCAGATTGATCTATGTTACAAATAGCTGTGATGGTGTTTATTAATCTACCATCATATGATGGTGGGCCATTTGTTCTGAAAATGATCGTTTCCCTTTGTTGTTGGCGCATTTCTGAATGACTTCCTCTGCCCAGTCACTGTATACAAGTTAAAATTGGATAGTGGCTGATCCTCCCCCCAACTGCTTCGGGTAAGTGAAGTCTGTAAATCTTACTAATAAGGGTTCAGACGATACCTCGGTTGAGCGACACTGGTGCGTAATCTTTAAACAGAATATATAACCATTTCCAGAACAACAAAATGAGGGTTGTTATCCATCTGAACACTAGTAGTGTACAAGAGTTTCGAACATAGGCCAATGAATGAATAGGTCAATGAATGACCGCTGTCGATGCTGATGCTGCTGCTGCTGCTGCTCCGGAATATGCCTTTCGTAACTTTAACTGTGTATTCTAAAGTTCTGCGGAGGCAACTTTTAAAAGTATTCACTTTTATAGAGTGTAATTTAGTAACAAAATTTTCTAGTAGGAAACAAAACTATCGATAAAAGTGGTATGTAGCAAACTACTTGGTGGTAACAACCTTTTGCTTCAATTTGGATGCTCAAAATTAAGCCAACATATTGTTTTCGGACAACATGACCATGAATGTAGAGCAGACCATGCGAATTTGGTGACGGCGAATTGAATACAATAGAACAGGTACAAGAAGAATAGAAAAACGCACATCCTTCTGACACCGCTTCAATGTAGTCACTGATCAACACATGCATTGCGAGATGTCAGACTTCAATTTATTGGCTTCACTACTTACTTAGAGAAGGCTTCACAAACATGACGGAGCTGTGGATATCAAAATTTATTAGACGAAACAGTTGCACACAGAATACCAGTGTCAGAGATCTCTGCTTCAAACATATTGAAAATAGCAGATTGCCGTTAGTTTAGTGATGACCATAAGTTCAGGGTGTAACTGATTCATGCGGTCGTAGAGGGATAGAGACTGGACCGATTGACTTAAACCAAGGATGTCGTCGAAATATCATCCACTTTTTCAAGTGTGCCCACTATGGTGATAAAAGTAAACAGCTAAACATAAAAGTAATTTCTTTGATCAGTAATTCTGAGGTGCGAGTTTGGCAGATTGTATGCTTGAGGCTATTTGTAAACCATTCTTTGGCTTTGTCACTTGTGAATTATACCGGGATAAGTAGCGGTTTTCTCATCTCACTCAAACCTTGGTATTTGGGAGCGTTCTGAACTGACTTAGAACAAAATAACTTTCTGAGTAACTTTCAACGTTATGTATATTCCCTAGCATTTTCTTTGAAATATTCTAGGCATTGTGTTCATCAGACACTACACGATGTCCTTTCAGTGTTTTCGAGTTACAAAACCATGAACTTCAGGGTACTGGTGAGCTCGGGTATTCTTTTTATTCATATTGCATCCAAAGACACCATCTCTACGCTAGTGCAATTAAATATCTAACGGAAACATTTCGTTTTCAGTCAATTTCTAGAGTGGGAACATAACCGAATAGTCAGTACGAGTACGATCGTCGACTGTATTGCAAAGAATGGTAGTGCAGTTAGTAATTACGAATAGGTCACCAACACAACGATCCCACTGCTTAATCTGACAAAAGTACGCACGGTATGCTCAGACATTGATAAGAGAATATCCGTTACCAGAAATCTGAATGGGATATTGTCGTCAGGTCATTTGCCTTACAAATAAAGTGCACCGGTGAATTAATTGGTCTGATCAATTGTCCATTTAAGAGTTGCTTGGAAGCACAGTATCCGTTTCACAGTCATTGAGTGCATCAAGTTCAGCGGAAGAACCGACCGGTATCTGCCGTAAAATTATGTCCATGTACTTTAGACTTTATTAAGGTAAATCATATATTTCCATTTGTATGTACTGTTGAGTTAATTACCGTAATGACGAAGCCAAAAACTTGATCTATGACCAAAGCTTTGTCGCTATCCTTCTGACACACTCATCACCACATCTGGCCAATTTCAACTTGTGGGTTCACTGCGATCCGGCAGTTTGGTCGGTGTCCCTGGACTTTGCTGTGTAGATGTAATCAATGGTAGGTTTGACCAACTAGCCTAATGTCGTGCTATCAATAATTTTTCTCTCAAAACACGGCCTCGGTTGGTTACCACTCATATCACTATTTTTCCAGGTGGAGGTGTCACACTACACTTGTGATCCGCACAAATGGAAACACTGCGAGCTTCTACTGACTGGATGATAACCTGCCAACGGACCTATCCCAGACCGCAAGTCCCCAAATCGCACGACCACTAGCAGCCTCGCTTTCGGAACCCCAAGAAAACGTGAGTGAAGTTTGAAAGTGAACCCACACTGCTTGTCCACAGAGCTGCGGTGCTGCCTGCGCCTAGATAAAACATCGAATTCTATAATCCGAGACAGTAAACTATGCGATAATTGAGCCGCTATCTTCCACAAATGTGAAACATCCTAAGCAACCGGTTCCAGAGCAAGTTCCGCTTACTAAGAGAGAAGGATGAACTTGAATCCTTGTTAGTATTCAGCCTCATTGGCCATAAAGTGTATTTAGGATAAAAATGGAACAAATTCTGAAGCAACTTCTGCATACATAGCTGCACGTCCGTAAAATCTGTAACACCAGAATATAGCTAGTAAAAGGGGGTAGCCGTAAACCACCTGCGAAAGAATAACTTCAGATAGGAGTCTAAATTTCAATTAATGACCGCTGTGCTGGAGTGAATCCAAACGCACGGTATACAAAGTGACTACTGATGCCGTAAGTTGCGACGAAGGGATTATGTGGTAATGGTCCTCTCTGACTGATAAATCATCAGCTCATTCATAATGGACAGTCAGAGAGCAGTGGATAATGCGGTAATGTTAGGAAGACAATTCTGTCACATATCTCGCAGATGTATAAATCATTCATGATAAGTTAATGCCATTGCTTTTTTCCGTCATCCTCGTGTAATGGATTCTAAATCTTTTGCTTGTGATCGAGCGTAAAATCTCGGTGTTATTTGTTTTCAACCCCTTCGTTGTTCACCCTCTGTCTACTGCTTCCAACTATATTACATTCGTTATATTTGTTTTCCCTCATCAACATGACATCTCACTTTTATTCAGGGGGCTGATGATCCAGCTTTCACTCGGACTAACAAACTTCACCCGACTGCTCCGTAAAGTCCCCCTCAGATCACTCCCATCCATATTCAAGTAAAGTCTATAGTGGTTGAATTCACGTATCTCAGGAGGTAACTAATTAGGTAGTTCGGTTTACAGAAAACAATCTTACGAATTCCGACTACGTCCAGCCTGGAACGTTATAACAAAACCTGTGACGACTGTTTCATCGACGGATAAATTCAATAGCAGACTTGACGCACACACCCAGAACATCAAACCGAACTTCCAGATAGTCTGGCCAACACAACCATTACGGAAGTGCGTTCCGTTCCTCATTGTTTCCTTTAGTCAAGTGATTCTTGATGTATGCTGTTGTGTTTTTGTAGCATTCCTGATCGGCCGTGTTCAAGTTTGTTATTCACGTTATTTCCTCCCCATTTTATATCGCCCACAATCTCACTGTTACTGATCACCCGAAACTAAAAACATGTAAACTGTTCCCTTTTCTCCCTAAACCGTTCAAAGCATCTTCAGACGCGTACAACCGTTATCGATTTTATCCAGCTTACAAATTTCTTACTAATCCTATGAACATGTTTAGTAGTAATTTAGTTTATGTAACCTGCAAACTTACCATGGATACCATTTCCGGATTTTGTTTATATCTCATATGCCATAATCAATCGGCTAGGAAAGTCAACTAGATTGTTGTTGACTAAAACTGACAACACATTTTGTTAGCTTTTGCTTCTGCTATTTCAATCAGGACTACCCGTTACGCGACTTCACGTGTGTTTATACAATCACCACCTGTAACTTGAAAAATCGCGTACATGCTCGATTGCATTGTACGGATTGTACGAAATGGTGTGTGTAACACAGAGGTCAGTCGTGTCACCCGAGTCAAAACGTGAACATTTGGCTTCAGTTAACATCCGGTTTGTTGTGTACGTAACGGATAGACAACACTAAGGCGAGTGACAGAGACAGCAGATTGATATGCACACCTTTGTTACTATACTTATTTAAAGTTAGGTGTTCTATGAAATAATCATCCGTAACCATAACAGTTAGCAACTAAATTCAACTTAGCTTAGTCGATGAACTTAAGAAACAGTCATAGCAACCGAAATGTATGAGTAGAGCGTGAAACAGTTAACACTTTACAAGGCTTCCATTGAGCATTATCTGAGGCTTTTAATATATAACTTTGCTTAACTGCATGCCATGAATCAGCAGGTACCCTTCGAGTAAAGGCAGTCTTATATATTCCCTCGAAAATCTGAAGGTTTATGAGTTATCCGATGGTAAACACATCAACAATTCAACCGAAACGTAACCGTGCAAGTCAGAAACACAACTGTAATTCAAACATTCACAAAAGAAATTGTGTAGCCTCGCTCAAAACTTTGTAACCCGACCTTTTCGTGAAAAAATCAGTAAGAATTTCTGCTCGTCGTTCGGGTGGACCAATTCAGCTTGTTTTTTAGATAGTCTTGTAATGGTCGAATAGTACTAAACATTACATTCATTCCCCTATGAATTGGGCTTCAAAATTATTTTCTACTTGCTAGGTTTTCACTATTTACAGATCAGAAAAAGCTTGAAATATACTTCAGATAACCTGATTTGTGTGATCCGTTTTGAACTTTATGCGTGAAAACAAAATCTGCTATCCATAAGTTTTTTGTCAGGTGGAGGCAGTGTCTCATATAGGTAATACATCGTGATCAAAACAAAAACTTCTGTTGAGACCTAAGGTAGTCGCTGAATCACCCCAGGTATTTGAGAATGAACACTCATCATTCATGTAAGAATGGAAGCCGTATATTTTCAATGACGGTAAGCGGCGTCCGATCACTCGTCGATGAACAAAAATTCATAATCACTCAGCTGGCTAGATTGCAGTAAATCAGAGGAATTTGACGCGTTCTGAATATACACAGATACACTCACTTATGGGTGCCTGTTCTAACTAAACAGGAGACTTTCACAAACAGTTGTATTGCACTGAGGCCACCACGGGGCTATTTATGTATGCAAATGGGGACCGACTGAAGGAATTACATGTGGTTTAGAAGATCTTAGAAGTAGGCTACCATATTGTTAGTCTGCAAACTGGATCTGCTAGGATAAACTTTGCATGCAATACTAATTCCATACTCGGCAGGTTAAGTGAAAGACATTAGATGGATTTTTGCTCGCGGACTTAACCTATCAGTGTCGCCTTCAGCTTTCAGTGTAGGAGTTCCGTCGGACCATCCATACAGGAGTGACATACTGTATAGCATTAGTGTTTGCAAGATATTTGTAAGCATATTCACCACACCACGTAATGTAGATGTAGTAACCTTATAAAGACTGTATCATAGATTACAATAAGTGCATGAAGTTACTGTGAGTTCAGTCGTAACCCACTACTTTTTAGGGCTAGACGATAGTTCCAAACTCTCCGCAGAATTTGATAAGTTGACACCAGCTTTCATTACTGTTGGTAACCTGCCAACTTGTTAAACCTTTGTCCATCTTTTTGCCTTATCCGATTAGTCATTATGAGAAGCCAATTTTGCAAACGTTTGATTTGCTCCACTCTCAAGGTCAGAAGTATTAGAAATGTGTTCTATTATGTAAGCTCAGTTTGAAGACGAACCTTGCAGATTACAGTAGGAAGTGCTTTCTAATGTTATTACTTCTAACTCACTTAAGTTACCAAATAGTTGTGTTCATTCACCTACCTCATGCTATCTCGGTTAAGTGGCGTGGTTCACTTTAACGAACACCTGAAAACGAAGGTGAGTTATTGCGTGATTTGTGGTAGGTAGTAGGCGGTGACTTAAACCTTTTTGTACTGACTGACTCAACACACTCATTCAACGGAAGAACTCACCTAAGAAAACAGATACTTAGTGGTGACCTATTTCCTCCTAGTTTGAATTCATCAGTTTTAGACGTTCAATCGGGGATTCGAACTAAAAACCTTCGTGTAACTCACTGAACTGCCGGCCCGACGTGCAACGTTTGGAACATCAGCTTCCGTGTGTAAGGCAGAAATTGTCAGTTCAAACGAATGATTAACTGAGGAATGCAGAACGGAATATACCTGGGTATGTAGCGTCGGCGACAGGACGAGTGCTACCAGATATTACAAAACTAACGAATGCCATAACAGGTTAGGTGAGACCTAATTGTAAGAAATGTAATTCCCAACAGGACTCGAAACAGAGACCAGAACTGTCTGCTCTTCTACTGCATGCATTTTTAAAGGCTGAGGTACAATACTATACAACGAGCTGGGAACTCACCTATCTGAATTCTCTCACTTACGTTGCCCAGAGTGCCGTACGCCATAAGGTAACAACCAAATTTCTGTTCGGGCACTCGTAACCATATTCACCGTCAACTGACGCCATGTTAAATGTTGCTGAAATAAATCTTACCCCCAACTCTGTTCCCGTCTCATTCTTTATCATGTTTACCTGGCAGTTTTGAGATATCCACTGTGATGTGATACCCCGTCAGAAAAAAAGGTTTAGTTTGACCCAAATTATCACAAATATAAGCTACTTGTTATATAGTGACGGTCTCCCAAGGTTTTCAGGAGTGGTATGAACCACCGGTTGTGATTCACGGTTTGAAAAAATACCTTTTTCAATCTTTCTTTTTGCCTTACATTCGCATCATTTTAAGTCTTCATAGTTTATCAAGCATAGTTATTCGCAGTCATTAACGAACAGCTGCTTTATAACAATTTAGATACGTATTCCATCTACAATGTACATCGTGTGTATGCGTGTTTAGATCCGTCACTCATTGTTGATGACAAGTTTTGTCCAAATTTTCACATCTGGATATATATGTGTATAGACTGACAAGCCTCACACAACTGATGTTAACTGACTGCCTAAACTGATATGTGCGTATACGTAGTGGATGTATTGCCAATCGCTGAATCATTTCAAACTGTACGCACTCCACCCTCAAACCCCGTACTACGCTTGTTTGATCAACATTTCACGTTCACACGTTCTTATATTTCATTCTTTTCTCAGGAAATTTGATAGTGTTATTAGATTGACTTAGGATGAATGGGATATGTTTGACAGTGGGAACGTCTGATAGAATTTGTCGAGTACAAGTGAGACTGAAATGGAACTTTCTGGATCTGTTCAGTGTTCCTCCAAGCGATAGGAATGAAGTTTTTCGGTAATTGACTCCGTCGGATGAAGTAGAAAGTTCTTAATTTTATAGTTATCAGTTTGTTTTGGAGGGATAAATGGATGTTAAGTATTTCACTTAGACGTTTTTGTAAAGTTGAGTGGAAAACTTTCACCATAAAAACTTGCTGCCACGAAAACTGGCTTATCAAAAACACAGCTCATAAACCAACA